>JADRCH010000163.1:3532475-3569630 GCA_019843965.1 Rhynchomys soricoides
GGTATAGGATCTTTGCTCAGGTCTTCTAAGTCAAGCTACTTCCTTCTGGCTTAGGAAAACAGAAACAAAATTTTATTTCTGGACCTGGATGGGGACCTGATATTCTAAGCTATTCAAAACATTGCATATTACTGTCTGCTTTTTAAAATGCTAATCCAACTAGGTCTGTCAATCACCTGGCCAGGAGTCCACCACCCATCTGACCTATCAAGGATGAGCTAAGGAGAACAGAAGCACTATTGTCTCCTAATGAGGTAGCATAGTTACCTTTCCCAGATGCCCCTCTGCCAGGTGAGACACTGGCAATGCTTTCTTCCATCAGACAGCGCTACACAATCTATTCCCTTTACTGAGTCCAAGCTTAGGAAAAGAAACTATTCTACTCCCTTTTCCTTCTATTTCTTTTTCTTTTAAATGCTGGAAATGTCTTTCCAGATTCATCCCCTCCTGTGATCTATATTCCAGCTCAAACAGCTCCATTTTCTGAGGGTAACAGTTCCAATTTCCCAAAATCAACACAACTAATAGCCTTCCTGCACATCTTAGTTTGATCAGTGAACAACACTACCAGGATGAATGATACCTCAACCTCAATTGTCATCAAGATTAAACCCTTGCCTGTGAAAGAAACTAGCTCTCTCACCTTCTCTGGTGAGATAGTCCTCCCCAGATTTATTAGGAAGGAACCTGCTTTGTCATGGAGGCCCCTTTATGTCTTTCTTTATAAAGTATCCTTCCTCATTCACTACTTGGCTTCTTACTGAACTCCACTGCAAATGACACAACCTCCTCTCCTCTTCTACATCCCCTCCACCACCAGCCACTAAGGTTCTCGTGTAATCTGTCCTATTTGTTTGTTTGATCTGATAATATTGCTAGTAAGCTTCCTTCTGAGTCCATTTCCAAATTATTTTGAGACATCTAAAAGAAATTCCAAGTTTCCTTAAGAACAGCTCCATTTCCCAAAGTGAACACCATGACACATAAAGCTGATAGTGTATATAGAATAAAGAAATTTTTAGATGAAGGTTTCGAGTTGCAGGATGAGCCTACATGCTCAGATCCAACCAGGTTTAAATCAGAGCTAAAACCAGAGTCTTACCTCAGTCTCATTTCCATTTCATGTAAGTGTGATTGTTCTACTTTTACCACATTTTTCTCTTTAGGAATCTCTCATAACTGACTGAGCAGAATCTGATGAGATCCTGGATCAAAAGAAAAGGAAACAAAGGTCATCTCTTTCCCCATTCTGTGGTAAATTGGTGTCCTTTATTTCTATACCTTCTTTTGCAATTGTTGTAAATGAATTGGAATTATTGTCTAAAAGATAGCTATATTGTTTAAATGGTTATAGTTATATTGTTTATATGGTTAAATACAGTTATATGGCTTATACTGTTAAATATAGCTATATTGTTTCTTCTAATCACTTTCCTCCAACTTGTTACCACCTTCACTCTTTCTCAATTTTATGATCACTTTTAAAGTATTGTTTAGAGATTATTTTGCATAAATACATAAATGCAACTTGATAAGCATATTTAGTGTTGCTTCTATGTATATGATATATATTAGTATTGGGTAAACAGTTAAGAGCTCATCCTTGGAGACAACTAATTCTCCTTTCAGCATTCCTTAGCTTTCTGTAGTTCTTGATCTAAAGGTGGGGCTCCATGAGATAGCCCCCTTCCATATGTATCACAAATGAAACATCCCTGTCATTTTTAGGAGACACAATCTTATAGCACACTTCCTGATTTTCTGCTCCATACAATCTTAACACCCCCACTTCTCTGATATTTCCTGAGCCTTAGCTGCAAGCATTGTATTCAGTGGGGCTGGGCACTCTGTAATCAGCTCTTCTTTGCATTTTTACCAGTTGTGGTTTTCTGTAATGCTATCCTTCCATTGTAAAGAGAAGCTTCTTTTATGAGGGAATGGGAGCCACATTTATCTGTGGGTGTAAGGATATGTTTTTAGATGGCAGTTAGGTATTACGCTGATTTAATAATGTAATACTAGTAGGTTTTCATCTAAGATGCATGGCCCCACTCTCCCTGGGTAGTTGCCTAGGTTTCTAGTACTAGGCACAATTTCCCTCCTTTTGAGCATCCTTATTAGAACAATTAGACAGCTGCTGGCTACTATCCAGGTATGTGTACCACTATTGCATTCTTAG
Source organism: Rhynchomys soricoides (assembly GCA_019843965.1). Taxonomy (NCBI): domain Eukaryota; kingdom Metazoa; phylum Chordata; class Mammalia; order Rodentia; family Muridae; genus Rhynchomys; species Rhynchomys soricoides. The sequence goes on from JADRCH010000163.1 coordinate 3,534,655, forward strand.
GAGGATCTTGCCATACTAGTCAGTGTTCTAGTACACAGGCATCATAGCTAGGTTAGGTTAATATGTTTTCAACCACCTCAAGAATAATACATCTAAAAATTATACTCACACATTTTTTTATATTCTCAGAATCCATTTATTTCTTGATGTCCATATGGGTTAGCTCTATTTCCTTGCTGTTGTAAATAATGCAGAAACCAACAATACTTGTATAACTATATATACTTGGTAGGATACAGAGTCCTTTGATTGTATGCATAGGAGTTATATAGCTGAGTTGTATAATAGTTCTTTTGCAATTTTAGAAAGGTAGGTAAGATGTATGTGTATGTTTTATGCATGTGTAAAAATGTATGGCTCTACATGTGCCCTTCAGTACATGTTCACCTCTGAAAATGAGACATAAATGGCTGGAGATTTCTATTTACCCCTGCCTCTATCTGTCTCTCTATGTATCTATATATCTATGTATCTATGTATCTATGTATCTATCTATCTATCTATCTATCTATCTATCTATCTATCTATCTTGAGATATTCTCTTTCAATGAAGCTGGAGTTCATTGGTTGGTTAGACTAACTGGCCATTGAATCACTAAGATCCTCCCAGTGCTGTGAATGACAGAAACATGTAGCTACACCCACCCTGTACTTGGTGCTGAGATTTAAATTCAGAGCCTCATGCTTGTGCATCAAGCAGTCACTCCAGATGAGATTTTAAATTTTTTTGAGAAATTATTTTTATTTCTATATCTGTACTAGTCAGATCCCCATGGCAGTGCAGAATGAATGGTGTCTTTCTTTCTATGTCCTTGTTATCTTTTGTGCTAAAGGCGAATACACACAGCCCACCATTGGACTGAGAAATGGAGGAGTTAGAGAAATGAATGAAGGAGCTGAAGGGGTTTGCAACCCCATAGGAAGAACAACAATGTCAACCAACCAGACACCCCCCAGAGCTCCCAGGGACTAAGCCACCAACCAAAGGGTACACATGGAGGGACCCATGGCGCTGGCCACATATGTGGCAGAGGAGGACCTTGTTGGACATCAGTGGGAGGAGGGGCCCTTGGGCTTGAGGGTGTTTGATGCTCCAGTGTAGGGGAATGCCAGGGTGGGAGGACCAGAGTGGGTGGATGAGGGAGCACCCTCATAAAGGCAGGACAGATGGGATAGGGAATTTCCGAAGGGGAGACCTGGGAAGGGGAAAACATTTGAAATGTAAATAAAGAAAATATCCAATCTAATCTAAGAAAGAAAGAAAGAAAGAAAGAAAGAAAGAAAGAAAGAAATCAGTTTCCCTTAAATATTCTGCATATTTCATAATACCAATTTAAGTAAAAATTATTTTTCCTTTGATTCATGTGTACTGGCATAAAACATAAATTTCAACTACACAAGCTTTAAAAAATAATGGGGAAAGACAACAGGAAACACAAGACATAAGTTGATGGGTGTAGGTAGAAGGATTCCAGAGTCTAGGGGCTGGAAAGAAAAAGGTCTGAAAAAAAAATGAAAGAAAATAAATTTTATTTGAAAATGATACTCAACATTGCATATGTTAATTAAAAATAAATGAAATTATTTTAAACAGCAAAAGGGAAGAAATCAATTTAGATGCCACCTCATATTGGGGAAGGGAAAATAACAAGCTCATATTACAGAAGAACATGTGGGCTAGAAACTATTGTGACCATTGAAGAAAATAAAATGCATCAACTCTTAAAAGGTCATGCTTAAAGAAAAGCAAGAATTTTTGAAGTATGTTTCACAATCATCTCCAGCTCTTTAAAGAGTTTTGTAATAGGGCTGATTCTGTTGCCCAGGTTGGCCTTGAACTTGTAATGTTCTTGCCTCAGCCTCACAACTGATTTGGATTAAAGACATGTGCAACCATGCCTGGCATTCAGTTTGTTAAGGCTTCATTGCCAGTCTTCTGGTCGTGTTGTGTCGAGCTGGCATAATTGTTTTGTTGACTGCTTTTAGCGATCCATCTGTGAAGGCTCTGATTCCTAGAGATTTTATTGTGGGAAGATTTCAACAACAATCTTGTCTACACGTGATGGGAACAGATGGACCTGCTTTCTCTCCAATCTCCTTGCTAAAGTGTTAAGTATCTCAACATAAAGCATGGAACTTGCTAAAGCTCCATCATAGGTCTCCTCTGTCTTAATTGAAAAAACTTTGTCTGTCACTGGTTTGTTGAGGTTTTCATTATGAAAGATATTAAATTTTTGATAAATATTCTTCCACAAGTATTGAGATATATTTTTCTCCTATATACTTTTAACCCTAAGAATTATATTAACAAAATATTTATATGACTTTACTTCTCTGCAGTAATGTTCAGGTCTTCATGATGTGTTTATATGTTCTATACATGCAAGTTTAGTATGCTGATTTTGTAAAGAGTGTGTCCATGTGATTGGAGCATATCTGTCTTCAATTTTCTTTCTTACAATAGTATTCTACAGATGATTAATTTCTTAAAGTGATTCTTATCTTTTTAGCCAGACACATAAATGGGGAACTTAAATGATTTCTCTGACGATATTATCTGGCACATACAGGAAATAAGTCATCTGTTTGCAATCCCACACCCTTCTGTTCTGCCTGAGTTTAAGCTTCTGCAGACCCTTAGAGGCAGGTTAATGTATCTAGGCTTCATCTTCTTTGTATATTCTAGAAGAAGTTCTCTCTGTTCTGCCTTGGTAGATGCCATCTTTAATTCAGTTTCTTATAAAAAGGCATTGGTGTTTACTTCCTCACAACACTTCCACAAGCCTGAGAATGAACCCTTAACAAACTGAACATGTCTTTAAGACAAGTCAAATGAGAAGCTGAGGCAGGAACATTGCATGCTCAAGGCCAGCCTGAGGAACACAGTCACCCCTATTACAAGATTCTTTAAAGGAGCTGGAGATGATAGGAGAATGTGCAAGAGACTCTGGGTTCAATCCCACAATGGCACATTTAAATAAGTGAATCAATAAGTATATATTAACAAACTGTATTCAAGCATATATATGCAATACATAATGTGCTACTCAGCTTCATCCAGGGAAGGCAAGGATAGTTTAACACACTCAAGTTGATGAATGCTATGTTACTGAAATATAAAACTACAATGATGATTGTGAAAACTATTGCTGAGTGAAATAAAACAGAAAGTGTTCATGCTGTGATTCCATTTATCTAAAACTTTAGGAAACACATAAATGCACAATACTAAATATCTAGTTCACTGGGTTCCTAAGGAACTGATTATTATACCAAGGAGATCTGGTCACTAAACGGAAAAATGAACATTTGAGGCAATTGATATAAACTTTGGTAATAGTTTAATAGGTAAATGTATATCCCAAAATTCATTAAAATATGCTATGTATTATAAAGCAATTATATCCTAAGATTTGTTTTTAAAACATTGTAAATTATACAGCAATGGTATATTGAAATAAAATATTCCATGTACCTGTGATTAGCAAAGGACTTGAAACCAAAATACATTGAGTAGTTTTAAAAATCGTTTTTCAGAGTTGGAAAGATGATTCAGTGGGTAAGCTGCTTGCCAGGGAAGCTTGAGGATGTTAAGTTTGAATCTGCATCACTTGTGTATTACCAAATGTTGAGACACATGTCTGTAGTCCCAGGATGGGGCATAGAAGACAGAAAAATCTCTTGGGTTTGCTAGACAGCCAGTCTATCAGAAGTATCAAGTTCTAGTTCAGTGATCAATCTCATCTCAAAAACTAAAGTGAATGGTGATAGAGGAAGACACTAAACATTGATCTCCATCCTTTACAGTCATACACATCTACACATCTACATATACCATAACACATATATGCATGTATGCACACACATACCCCATAAATTTTAAAAGTTAAAAATAAATTTAAATTGATGAAATATTTAAGTAGGTATTTCAGAAACAATAATATATTGATAACCAATAAACACACAAAAATTGTTCAGATATTTACATTGTCACATAATTGGAATTAAAAGAACAATGGATTCACTACAATGGCTTCAATAATAATTTTTAAAAATACTACCAAGCTAATTCTTACAAAGATAAAGAGGTCCTAGGACTCTCCCATATGGCTTACCAAAGTATAAACTGTTAACATTTTACAATACTGTTTAGAACTTTCTAGCAAAATTTATCCTATACCTTCTATTATAGTTTCCTTCTCAATGAATGATAAAATAACCTAACAAAAACATGTTAAGAAGGGATTTATTCAGTTTATAATTCTAAGTGAGCCAAGTAAACTTGGAGAAGTCAAGACAGAAGAACTTGGATCAACAAGTTACATCATACTCACAGCCAAAAGTAGAAAGCAATGAATTGATGCATTTATGCCCAGCTCACTTTCTTCACTCTCATACTGTTTAGGATCCCCAGTCTAGGGAATGGAGCCACCCACAGTGGGCAAGTCTTCACATCTCAGTTAATATAATCAAAAGAATATATAAATAGTTGAGAAAGTTCTGAGTCTTTAAGATCTTGAATGAATATGTAATTGACACAGACACTAACCTCAGACCCATTCGAAAATGGTCTGGGGTGAGGCTCAAATAAAAATCGGCAAGTCTTCCCTTCAGGTTCATGTGTGGATATTAAAGTGTGTGCAGAAAATGTTCATAGTAGCTTTCTACTCTGTGATATTTATGTCCTGAAGTATTATAGAGACTGTTTCTACTTAGATGAGCTAAACCTGTCTCCTTGTTCCAACAGTACATTATAAACCTTGCTTTTTGGGTTATTTGCATATAATAACCCTGCCCACTTGTTCGGTTGTATGCAACAGCCCTATCATTCTATTCAACTCTATATAATAACCATGATAAGCTTCCAGGGTTCTACAATCTCTTCAACAGTGAGCCCAGACTGCTCAATCCCAGGTTTCTGTCTGTTTGTCTGGGCATCTGTGTATCTGTGTATCTGTGTGTTTCTCTTTTCTTCATCCCCTCATGACCCCATTCAGATTGGTCCCTGGAATCATGATGGTCATGGCTCTGATTACCCACCAATATGCCTACGGGTCAATCTAGACAATGCTTTGTTGAGAGTTCTTTTCCAGGTGATTCTAGATTATGACAAGTTGACAAAACTAATCACATGCTCTTTATGCTATAAACTTAGTTCAGAGAAGAAGAAGAAGAAGAGGAAGAAGAAGAAGAAGAAGAAGAAGAAGAAGAGGAGGAGGAGGAGGAGGAGGAGGAGGAGGAGGAGGAGGAGGAGGAGGAGGAGGAGAAGGAGGAGGAGAAGAGGAAGAAGAAGAAGAAGAGGAAGAGGAAGAGTAAGAAGAAGAAGAGGAAGAAGAAGAAGAAATATAATGATTTACTTTCCACTGATAATAGCATTCTTCTCAGAAGAAATGAGTCTTCATATTGTCTTGAGAGAAAATGTTCACTGAGACTAGAGGATGGTAGACTCTAGCCCAGTAAACTTCATACCAACAAGGAAAGGATCTTCCAGACACAGAGAAGCTCATTACCTTTTCTTCCCTGCAGTCATATCAAGAAGTTGATTGAAAAGATGTCCTAACAAAATAAGTAAATAATCAACAACAATAGAAATCTTCCATCAAAAAGTAGCAAATTCTACATCAGAGATAAAAGAGGGAAGTCTTCAAATCCACACAGGATAGATACTATCAATACAGACAGGGGGTGGTGAGCAGTGCCAAGGGAGAGATACTTGGGGAAAGATAGTTATTTGAAGCTTTTCATTTAGAGCAACCTAAGGAAGTAGTAAATGTTAATTGTGTATGATAAAGGAAGGCAATAAATCTTATAGGACTTTGGGGGGAATAGAGGACCTACAGACAAAATCATCCACACTAGAAACACTGGGATAAACTGGAGAGCTGGGAGCCCTGGATTCAGCTAAAATATAGACTAAATGGTAACAATGTATGAGAGTTTTGAATACCATTTTAGATAATTGTTCTCCTTAATTTTTAGAAGGTCCATCTAGAATCTTATTTCTTTGTTGTAAGATTTCTGGAGTTCAGCAAATACTTCATTTCTATGTACATTTCATTTCCTTTTGCATAATTCATGGAAAGACAAATTTCATACTTTCTTTCCAAGATTATTATTTTATGTAAAGTGTCATTCTGTTGCTTGTAAATAGCTATTCAGTCTATTTACAGAGCCCTCCATCTTTCTCATGTTCATGTGCATACAGAAATGACCACAGTATTTCTCACCAGTGGGGGGTTTGAATGGTTTTTAAAAACTCACATACTTATATATTTTAAAAAGCTCAAGATGTTTACAGTGAGAAGTGTCATTCCTCCAGACTAATCAGAAGAAAGAAAGCACTAATAAAGAATCTTCTCTGAAATTTGGGAAGTGTAGGACACTAAGAGACTATATTGATTTTAGCAGGGGATCCTCAATAAGAAACATGGGGACCAGTTATTCAATGTCTTTGTATTTGGCATTTGCCCTGGGGGTCATGGCTTCCACTCCCTTTTGTTCTTTATGCCCTTTTCTAGAGAAAATTGTTGCGACCACTGAGGAGTTACTGTGCTTGGTTTAGGAAAAGTCACTCCTGGGTACACCCATTCTTAATTGCAGTGGATCTGAAGGAGACCTGCTGTAAGTTGCTCTGAGGGCAAGGATGCAAGGCCTTCTGGGATTCCTTCTCCTAATGGGATTAAATGAATGTAAGAATGAAGTATTAAAGAACTTGGAGATATCACCTTGCCCCACCTAGAGTGGTTTTTACAAAGAACTCCAGCAGGGAATGTTGGAGAGGACATGGGGCATGGGGACCCCATATTCAGGGTTGGTTTGAATGCAAATGAATACTGTCATTATAGAAATCAGTTTTGAAGTTCTTCTAAGTTATCATATCACCTAGCTATTCTATTCGTGGACATTCCCAGGGAATTCCATACCCTCCCACAGAGATATTTGCATGTCCGTGTTTATTGTTGTTCTTTTTATAACAGCAAGAAAACATAACTAACCCAGATGCCCATCAACAGATAAATGGCTAATAAAAATCTGGTACATGTGTAAAGTGGAATGTTACTCAGTTCTAAAGAAATTTAAAATTGGGAAAGTGGTAGACTTAGAATTCATGATTTTAAATGAAGTTACAGTATTACAGAAAGAAAAGAGTCCTCCTTCATATGCAGATGGCAGCCTCTAATGCACAAAAGAATGTGTGTAAGAATATGTAAGGGTGTGTATGGTATTCTATTAGAAAAACAACCAAGAAAAGGTGTCATTTGGTCATGAAGAAGGAGAGGATGCAGGCAAAGACACAGGAGTTGAGAATGGATTTGAAGCTAATTGTTTGTCTAGCATTGATTCTGTCATAGTTATTTTTCTTTTCCTGGTGGATAAGTGAATTTAAAAAGTAATTGATAATCAAAGTGTGAAATAGCTCCAGAATGGCTGTTCTAACTGCATAGAAGTTCATTGAGATGTATATGTTCTGGGACCAGACAAATATCCTGGCTAGTTATTGGGTTTTGATTGTTTATTTGTCTGTTTGTTAACAACTTGACAAAAGCTAGGATCATCTAAGAGGAAACCACAAGCGAGAAATTGCTCCTGTTACAATGGCTTTTAGGACAATCTGCCAGGTGTTTTCACATTAGTGATTGATATGGGAGGGTCCAGCTCACTGTGGGTGGTGTCACCCCTGGACAGGTGGTCCTGTGCTGTGTGAGAAAGGCTAACCAAGTAATGAGTAGGATGACATCAAGCAGTGTTCTTCCATCGCCTCTCCTCCAATTCTTGCATTCTGCTTTCTGCCTTGGCTTCCCTAAGTGACGGAAAATGACCAAAACATTCTCCTCAGGTTACTTTTGGTCCTGATCTTAACCTTAGTAATAGAAATCAAATTAATCACAACGTGTTTGAGCAGTTACCTTAAGCCAACTGATGTGTGTGTGTGTATGTGTGTTCATTACAATAAGGTGATTTTTATTTAAAGAGGAGGAGGAAGAAGAATATTTAATGACCATTATGAAAGTAGGATCAGGAAAGGATGAAAGGGTATGTCATAGACATCCTGTGCTTCTTTAATCAACACATTCAATCCTTTATTTATCAGCAATTTCCCGAGCCAGCTCCTGTCTCTGGTATTAGAGGAACAAGGTAAACTTGTGTTGTTGTTGTTGCTGTTGTTTCCCATTTCCCTTTAATTAGTAGGAATCAGTAAAACCAAATAAGAAATTAAAAGTTATGGTCACTCAAATCCAGAACTGTAATTGGATCACAAGGAAGACTGAAGCAGGAGGATTGCCACTTCACATTCTGTGAGTCTTTCCATCTTCATCCTTTGTACTGTCTTCTATAATGAATGAGCTTCTCCAAGTTCAGAGTGTTCCAACAGTCAATGGGGGCTTGTAGAATCCTTAATTTATATCTTGCCTGTCAGAAATGAGTGTTTACCTGGCATGTGAAGTGAGGTGGGGAGATGCTTTGGAAATACCACCAGGGGGACCAGCCACTATTTCCCGGTCAATATTGTCAAAACTGATTTGGCTTATGGGACACCCAGCTGGTCCCCACTGCTTTAGAACTGTCTGCTTGCCTGGCTGGCATTCAGAGAAACACTGACTCCCATCAAGGACAGAAGTGCATTTCCTGTTAAATAAAATAAATTGGGACCAGAAAGACTACAATTGTGTAATCTCACTTATATGTGGATCCTAGAAATGCTTATTTTATAGTGAAGAGTAGAATGGTGGTCAGGTACTGCCCAGAGCAGGAAGTAGGTAGAAAGGTAGAGAGGTTGGCTAGCAGATTCCATGTTAGTTGGAGAGAAAGAAGCAGCCCTGGTGTTCTGTGGCAACATGGAGGGAAATAGAGTCAACAAGCATACACTGCAACTACAGCAGTGGATTTCAAAGGACCCAAATTTAAGGTAATGGATATACAGAGGCACAGATGAATGAAGTGCCATATTATAGTTCTTATATATGCCGTTATTTATGTCATTCAAAAAGAACGTTAATACATAATGTGGCGGTCAGCAGAGCTGTGTCTGAGAAGAGTAGCCAATGAGAGATGAGAACTGAGCCTTGAGCCATGCAGAGAGGTGCTGCCTAGAAATTCATCAAGAACAGTGCAGCCACCCAGAGTGAGGAGAAGTGTGATGAGCTCAGGATCTCAACAGAGGTCAGTATGGGGACAGGGATTGGTAGGGAGAGGAATGCATGAATGTCCTTTAGACAAGTGCCTGAAGACATGGTGCCAGGTCCTACCAAAGAAGCACATTCAGCTGCTGCCTTGGAGCATGTGCTCAGTTGACTGTGGGTCCTCAAAAGATACACTCAGACTAGACTGCAACTGTAGCCTGATTTGGGAAATGGGTCTTTTCAAGTATAATTTTATTTAAGAGTCACAAGATGAGGTTATCCTAAGTTAATGCAAATCTCAAAGGCCAAAAATATCCTTAGAAGAAAAGAGAGCATGTGAAGAAGTAAGTCATGGTGGGGTCAATGATGAAGGAAAGCAGGCATGCACTCATATACTTGGTGGATGAAGCAAGTTTCAGCAAGCTCCAACAACTTCATATGTATACATACAGGCATACATAAGCAGACAAACATACACATATACAGACAGACAGACAGACAGACAGATATGCACACAGACAGACAAATTTAAATGGATGGAGCAAAGCTCCAATGAGCAGGTTCCAACAACTTGATTTTTTTCTCTTAGACTTTTTATACCATTCAAGACAGAGTTCCCTATACAGGAGAAAGATGACCTCATAGCCATAATTTACATATTCTCTAAAACGATCACCACAAAACATATTCTTTTAAAAGAGATTAAAGTCATGATTGTAATTACAATAGTATTATTATAATATTGTATTAATAATAAAATTATTTATTACATATTCTTTTGAAACTTATACCTAACTTTACATTTCTCATCTGTCTTTCTCTTCACAAGATCATTGGAACCCCGAAAAAATTATTTTCATTAACAAAGTTTAAGCAAGTCAAGTCTACAGTAGCAAGTTTTCCCCTATGCTTAACTGATAAATTGTATTTAATAAGAAACATCATCATCTATCTTACGTCTTATTTTAGGAGTTGTGTTCAGCTAAACCGCCTAATCATCAATCCTGATTTCTTATGCTCATAATAAAAGTATTTACTCTCTAGTCACAACCCTGCCCTTTTATGGTACACACCAAAGCGTATGGCCACATCCCTATATCACAAGATCCAGGAACTCAGACCCAACCTTGAATGAATGTTTTCTTTGATCATTAACTTGTCCTTATTTTTCTTGCAACTACAATTATTTTCTTGTAAAGCATGAAAGCTCACTGTAGTTTTCTAGCCTATGCAACCCTTGCTACTCTAGGGAGAAGCAGCACATTCTATTCTTCAGTATAACTTTAATCTTTCTATCAACTACTCTAACTTCCCAAAATTATTTAAATCAAACTAACTTCTAAAACTACTTAACTCAAAACAGGAATTCCATAAAACCATGAATTCATCTAAACAGCATTATCTCAAGAATGTTCATCTTCATGTTGGTTTGTAGGAAACTTGCCCAACATAGAAGGCTATCATCCAGGAAGTAATCACACCAGGCTATAGGCAGGGAAGGTCTTCTTGTGCCCAATAACATCAGGACAAATATATAAGGAATATAGCAATGAGAAACATGAGAATGCACATCAGTAGCAAGAAGCGATTCTGAGACGAAGTCTCTGGGGCTGTGCCCCTCTAAGGTATATCTGCCACAGCTGAGCAAAATGGTGGGCTGTACCCTCAAAGCTCACTTGCCCACTGCAGCTCTTCCTACATGGCATCAGCCATGGCTGTAGCCTGACAAAGCCTGGAGTCTCCAGAATGAGCAGTAAGAGCGAATGCTACTCTGTGGGTGCTTTCACTGCAGACCCTTGTATCCCACACTGGGGGAGAAGACAAATCTACTGTTTCTAGCCACCTAATTTTTAATGATTTGTTATAAAAACAAACACAGCTGCCAATGGTTCCATCTGTTGTCTTTTCTCAGATTCGTTCTCTTTTTCAACAACCTGGAAGCAGTGGGTGATCAGAGAGAAAAGAAAAATGGACGGCAGGTCCTTGAGAAGCCAAGAGTCTGGCTGAGCCCTCTTGAGCAGCATGCTGCTCCAGCCCTGAGCTCAGGGCTCAGCCAAAGGCTCCTACATTGTTTATTTCAGAGATAATGGTTTCCATGAGCTGAGGACTCTCAACTTTTAAAAGATGAATTATATTTAATATCTTAGATACTTTTGATCCATCTCAGTTGCTTCAACAGTTGTATCAAATGTTTCAGGAAAACAGCTTTTACTTTTACATTTGTTTTCCTTTTTGCTCTGTCTCCTGCAGGATTCTCTTTGTATTAGTCAGGGTTCTCTAGAGTAACCAAAATTATAGAATGAATCATATATATATACACATATGGATTAGCTGTATTGCTCCCTGTAAGATATATATCTTATAGGGCGTAGTCCAGCAGTCCAGCTAATCCCACAATGGCTGGCTATGAATGGGAAATCCAGTAATCCAGTAGTTTTTCTGTCCATACGGCTGGATATCTCAGCTGGCTATCTGTGTATGCTAAATTCCAAAACCTAGACTTCAATACCAGTGAAAGGATGTACTGCTAGCAAAGCAAGGGCAACAGGCAATGAAAAACGCCTTCTTCTTTCATTTTCTTATATAGATTCCAGCATAAGGTATGGCCCATACTAAGTATAAGACTCACTGCCTCAAGATCTGAGATTAAAGTTCCAAACTAAAAGTGGATTCGCTCACTTCAAGCCAAACAAAAAATGTCTCAGAGTTGTGTCCTTCATTTCTGGATTATAGTTCACTCCAGATGTGGTCAAGTTGACTATCAAGAATAGCAATCGTAAGTCCATCCCTTGTCAACTTGCCATACAAGCATATTTCCTTATATCATGATTAATTTCCAAATGAAAACGATAGCCAGGTTATAATAATAGCTAAACATAATATTACTATCCCACATACAAGTGCGAACACATTATATATTTAACCTATAATTATGCCTAACTTGGTAAAAATATTCCCTACAAAACCACAAACATATTATAAATTTAGAATAGGTGCAATGTATTGGGGGACATTCTTTTAGTACCTCAAACTTAAATATGATAACCATTAATAGTTTTAATTGATGTTGCAATACATAACAAAAATTGAAAGAAAACACAAATATCTGTACATGCACACTCTTAACAAAATACAACAGAAGCACATATATCAACTATAATTCTTAGTTTTGCAACTGGTCACATGGCCTTGGCTGGTATTTATAGCTACCTTCTTTTACTACCCATTCTGTATTTCCTCTACATTTGGCAAAAATTTCAGCAGGCCTTAGCTCTTTTCCCAGAGGAATGACTCAAACCTTCATTCTAGACAGGTCTGTGCCCTTTCTCTTCCTGTCTGGATTATGTTGTTGTAGTTTCCCATTGACTTTAATCACATGACACAGTAGGACCAAAAGACGTCTTAAAGGATTTCCTGTATTTAAGTCATAATTTTCTCACCTCCATTGTGGAGAGGCAGTCCAATTTCCCCGTGGTAATCTGGATCAATCACCCCTCTTAACACTGTTATTCTTTTCTTAGCCTGTTGGTTTAAGGGCATTAGAAGCCCAAAGTAGCTAGGGAGCAGTCAGAGCTTCCAGTTCAATGAAATGGTTTTTTTGTGGCTCCTCACAGACACACTCCTCCTCCTGGAACCAAAACTTCTAGGCCAGCTGAACTTAAAGTTGCAGAAACAGCAATCAAAAAGTTTCCTAGTGGGTCATTAGGAGTGATCATGAGTGGAATTGTCTCCCCCTTCCCCCTTCAATTCCTAGACACACGGATCCTGGCTATGGGAGAAAACATACATTGAACACTGATTCGAAGCATACATTTCCTTATAAAGAACCTTGCCCCTTCTGTCTTAGCTATGGTTTCTAGTGCTATGAAGAGACACCATGACCACAACAATTCTTACAAAAATATTTAATTGGGGCTAGCTTTCAGTTCAGAGGTTTAGTTCATTACGATCATGGTGAGAAGCATGGTGGCACACCAGTAGACATAGTGATGGAGAGAGCCAAGAGCTCTACATCGGGATTGGCAGGTAGCTGGAGGAGAGAGAGAAGAGAGAGAGAGAGACAGACAGAGACAGAGAGAGACAGAGACACAGAGAGAGACAGAGACAAAGATAGAGCGACAGAGAGATGCTGCTGGGCCTGGATTGAGCTTCTGAAATCTCAAAGCCCACCCTTAGTGACACACTTCTTTCCACAAGGCCACACATACTCCAATAAGGCCACATGTCCTAATACTTTCAAATAAGGGCACTCCCTATGAACGTTTTGGGAGGGGTGCATTTCATTCACCCTACCACATTATTCATCAGACATTATCCTCCCTGACAATCTAGGGAAAGGAAGTCAGATCCTAGGGCAGAGTTCCCCATTCCAGGTCTGAAGTGGCATTGTCTTTCTTCAATGAGTGGGAATTGGGTAGGATGCAGTCACAGATAATTTGTCTTGAAAATTCTTTGTTCCTGTTGACTGATATGTAGGAGTGCTGTCTTCCTTAAGGAATACCAGGCATGCTTCTTTCAAGATTCTGAGATGGACCAAGAGAGACACTTTCTCAACTCCTGAGGGAAGTCACAGCCAACTAGCCTAGAGCTACCACTTCCGAATGCAGAGGACAGGAGGGGTGGACCCCATCAGTGATAGAATAAGTGGGATAATGGTATCTGCTGCAGACCTAGCCACAACAGAACATCAGATGACGGTGTGGAAGCTAGTGCGCAAAGGAAGACTGCTGCCAGGAGCTGAGTGGCCACCGAAGCATAAGCACAAAGATGCCAGAAGTCTTCATGTCCTTCACTCAGGACATTGACATATACATCAAGTGGCAGCAGCCTAGTTACACTCTTTTTTGTATGATCAAATCTTGAGTAATAAAACAGAAGATTAAAAACTTATAAAAATATATACATTTTAAGACACAATAGCAAGGAGCTGGAGAGATGGGAAGCTCATAGCCCATCTCCAGCTCCATGGAGACAGGATGCCTCTGGCCTCCTTGGACATCAGCATTCACTTGATATACTCAAACACAGATACATACACATAATTTAAATTCATAATAATAACAACAATAATAGTGATAACAAAAATCTAAGCTCATCAGTGTTATCAGGACTAATGGAAATCTGGCCATGCAGACTATCTTGAGTCAAAGACTCATCCAAGATTATTCTTAAATCCTCTTGTCTTTCACTATGCTGAGAATTGCCTGAACTTGAACACTTTTCATAATTAGCCAAGATAACTTATTAAGTTGCTTATATCTCAGTCTTTCTCTGACATATCACCTTGAGAATGGAACCAAGAAATGCTGGTCATAACCAGAATTGTGTAGGTGACACATGCAGTTTGTTCAGTGAAGATTGCCGTTGGGAACTCCTGGCCCATGTGGCAATTTACTAAACAGTTGGCAAGGCACACTCAGGTTTCCATCCCACCGTGACATAAATCCTTCATCAATCCAAAGTCTAGCAAGCTGTTGTAGAGTACAGTGGCAGAAATGGAGCTCACAGCTTCAGGGAGTCTTAAACTAAGTGTACATATTAGACTGACAGGTAAGGAGTGTGACAAGAACTCTCAAACAAGGAGTACTGACATGGGAATGAGAGGATGGGGCTGAGAGTGTGCTGAAGGATGATCACAAGATAATGTTTATCCTGTTACTGAAGTGGTTTGTTCCAGTTGTCCAAGTATGCCAATTTCAGTGGTCCACCCTACTGGTCTATTAAATGGATTTTTATTTTCTGGTTGTCAGTGATAACTATTACATACTAATAGTTTGCTGTCTTCAAACAGAAGATTGAAAGAAGAACATTTGCAGAAGCAATTTCATGATGATAAATATATCCAAGGGAGTTCATTCAAGGCTTATTTGAAGCAATTTCTTTGAGTGAGAACAAATCCCCCAAAGATTGGAGTCATCCTAGATTGAGAGCTTCATAACACAGACTAATTCCAAAGAAAGCTTCAGTAGCCACATGTGTACAAGGTTCCCACAGAGGAAATCAACAATATTTAATGGACTCTTTTAGAGACCGACATGTTTCTCTTTTACCAGAAAGGTTTAATCTAACAATTTCCTAATAGGAAACAGGGCAGCAAGATAAACCAATATACCATCTGCTGTGGAGCAAGTTATGGTAACAAAGGCTGAAGAGCATCTCCCTTGATAGAGAGATGATTAACAGTCAGACTCATCTAAGCCCAGCCCATGTTGCTTCCCAGATGTTAAGCATACTCTGCCCAGAGACCTCCAAAAGATGGAGTGCTGTGTACACCTGTTACTGTTGGGTCTCTTGCCTGCGTGCACATCCCTCATGTCTTTAACTTCCTTCTGCATAAATACTGTCTCAATGAAGCACAAATCATGTGCTCATTGTGACTATGCTTTAAATAACTATACTCAGCCAGTAAAAGAATTAATATATATGAGAAATTACTTAAAGAAGTAAAAATTACTCAATGATGTCTGTTATCACCAAAATCCAAAACACAACCCCAGTATAGATGACAGTTCACAAAATCTGGGCACCTGAAACACACTGCACAACCTACAGGTATCTCAACAGGTTGGAGGGTATCCTTTCCGAGTGAAATTGTCCAGTATAAACTTTTTAGAGGCAGTAAGATATGTCTCTGCTTGCTCCAGGCAGTTGGTCTGGTCTCAGAGAATTCTTTTTAGCTTGGTTTGTCTAAGAATGACTCTCGGCAGTCTTTATTGTTTACATTGACAGGGTGGGACCTAGTAAATCTTGTCAGTCTCAGGGACTTTCTGAAACTATTTTGATTTATTTACTTTCTGGCTTAAGGAGCTTTCTGCAAGATGGACTGTTACAATCTCCGAGGGAAATGCTAGACAACAACATCTACCACAGATGTAGTGTGTAAAGAAGAAAATGATTTCTTTACATAGCATCTGCTACAATGAAGCAGCCTGTTTAAACTCTCCAACAGGCACATGCATTATAGGTTCAGCCTGTAATGCTCATCCATCCACAGAGGGGCCATCTCTGCCTTGCGGGAACTCTAACCTGTACCTAATGAAGGCAGTATCAGCTTAGTCTGGCTCAAAACTTCAAACTGTGGGAAGCAGCTTGGCCTTGACCAAGGTGCCCATGCACAAGAAACAATGTTTTAAACACAAAGGTGCCATGAGTATGTTTGTGTTTTAGAACTGATAGCAGTACAAGTTAGAACACAGACAGACTGAGGTGAGAAACTCAAAAGCTGATAGAGAGTGTAGCAGGTGTGCTCAAAATCTTCAAGAAAAGTAAAGGAGGAATAGCATGTGTACATTTATAAGAGATAAGTGGAGGCAAAGAGCCTGCTCAGAAGATACAGAGATTAAATTAGTCACTTTTATGTAACTGTGATAAGACATGACCAGTGCAACTAATAGGAAGAGTTTATTTGGTTTATTGGTTCCAGAAGTGTAAGATTTTGTCCATCCTGGCCAGGACACATGGAGATGAGCAGCAAACATGGTGGCTAGAGCAAAAGCTAAGAGCTCACATCTTGAGCCACAAGTAGGAAACAAAAGCTGTACTCAGAATGATGTGAATATTTAATTTAAACATCAAAGGCTACCTCCAATGACATATTCCCTCCAAAAAGGCCATGCCTCCTAAGCCTCCTGCACAGTGTCAACTGGGAAGCAAATGTTCAAATTCCATAGTCTATGGGACACATTTCTCGTTCAAACCATCACACAGAGTATCCAGGGAAGAAGAAAACTGAACAATGAGAGGCACAAGAAAAGAGGCTTTAAGGAGTGGGCTGTAAACAAAGTCTGAAAGAGCTGAAGGGCAAAGGAAGGGGAACCCTAGCACTCAGTAATCACCATGAGTGTGGACAGTGGGAGAGGAAAAGAATGACATCAGGACAGCTATGGAGGATGATGTAGGGGAAGAGAATGCTGGACAGATTTCCGGATTTTGGTTGTTGGTGGTATCAGGACCTACCTCTGGCTCTTTTCAGGCTATGAGCTCTCCCCAAGCGACCTCTCCTCACCTCACCCTTTGAACTCATGTATGGATGTCCGGTCCTAACTCCTGGTCTTTCACCTAAATGCTCTCCCCTCCCAGCCCATTACTTTGCTACCTCCATTCTCTCCTATGGAACTTTGCTGACCACCATCTACCGTGGCCAGACACTATCTCCTGTCCACATTGGAGACCATGTCCTTCTATACCCTACAGATCATTGGCCCTCACCGGTCTCCCAAATGACAGGGCCCTTTTAAGGTGGTTCTTGTGACCCCTACAGCTGCTAAACTCGAGGGACTCTCTCATTGGGTCCACCTGTCTCCTCTCAAACCTTTCATCCCTCCACTTAAACAATGATGTTTCTTCGTACATGTCTACTCGAACATGACCATGCTCTGTTAAGCTCCGGAGGACATCGAGACCACCTACCTTGTCCCCAGTTCCAGAAAATGAGACTCCACTCCAGCAGCTGAGCTCAACCTCACTGGATTAGACATGGGTTTCTTGTCTTCCCCCTCCTGTTTGTTTCCATCGAGGGTAGCCCTTACATCTGAAGATTCGAGGTTCAAGAAACCCCCACCGATAACAAACAGTCTTTCCAAACAGGGTCTGGAAACTGCTCCATAGCTGGATGCCAGGAACCGATCCAAATTGCTATCATCCCTGTATCTGTTACCCCATCTAAATACTATGCTCTCTAGACTTACTTTCTCTTTGACCAGACAAAAGATTATTGTAGAAAATGGCCAGATGAATATGGGGGCTGCCCATATTGGTCTTGTCAGATACATATGTTAGGATCATGGGTCATTCATTTCTTCTATCAACACTGTAAGACACTTTTTTCTACATATAAGACCCATGGGATTCCAGGTGGGAGACAGGAGTTGTTGGTAAGCTCTACCGTAAAAATCAACCCAGCTCCCCAGTGAGTACCATCCGTATCCAGAGAAAATATGTCTCAATTGCCCAACCCTAGATACTGGAAGTAATCAAACACTCCTCCGATGTTTTTACCTCTTTGACATCCCCTGTGATAAATGGCACTAACTTGTTCTTTTGCTTCAGACCTTGACCTCAGCATACCAGCTCCTTAATGTCATCAGACCTGGTCGTTTTAAAGATTGCTGATTATGTGTATCCCCTGGAACTAACTCACAATTGTCACTTACAGCCAAGTAACCTTACATTACAGTCAGCTGCCCTGACTCTGATGTTGCCATGATTCCTTACCTTTCCTCTGTCTTTCTTTTTTGCGTGGCAAACTGTTTTAAGACTTCTGGGACATGTTCTGTAGAAACGGTAAGCTCCTTAGAAGGCAGTAGAGCCACAACCCTTGATATATCATCTCCAATTCTTTGTGGCACTCTGAGGTATTTCATCAACTACCTGCCAGCTGATCAAGAGTTTCACGTTGGTACTACTTCCCTCCTCTCCCCACCCCTCCATCTAGGAGTAATCCAGGGAAACAAGCCCCTGCCAATCCCAGTTATAGATACAATAGCTGCACAACATAAGAGGGCAGTACAGGTCGTGCCACTCTTGGTTGCTACAGGAATAGACATAGGTGCTAGTACTGGAATTGCAGGGAATAATGACTTCCACAACCAAATATAATGAATTCACTTTTGATCTTAGCAGTGGTTTCCAAAAAAATGTCTGAAACCATGTTTACTATCCAGAAACAGATCAATTCTTTGGCAGTTGTGGTGCTCTAGAACCGATGGGGGCTAGATGTCCTGACAGCTAAATAAAGTGGTCTTTGCCTGTTCCTCCAAGAAGAATGCTGTTTCGATGTCAACCAACCTGAGATAGTGAGAAATAAAATCCAGGAGCTACAGTCAGACATACA
This sequence comes from Rhynchomys soricoides, assembly GCA_019843965.1. Taxonomy (NCBI): domain Eukaryota; kingdom Metazoa; phylum Chordata; class Mammalia; order Rodentia; family Muridae; genus Rhynchomys; species Rhynchomys soricoides. The sequence continues at coordinate 3,553,609 of JADRCH010000163.1, forward strand.
GAATTTCAGAGAACGTGAAACCTCAAGTTCTGGGATTTTTGAAATCCCTATATGGAAGTGGATACTCCCTTTTGTAATGCCCTTTCTAGTTATCTTTCTGATGTTATTATTCACTCCCTGACTCATCAATCTTGTTTCTACATTCCTTCAACAACAAATACAAAAAATTTCTAACCAAACTATTCATCCATTCCTGTTACAGGATTACTAGCCACTGTCCACAGAAGAACTTGATGTGAACGTCTACCAAGTGGACCAGGATGGTGAAAGTCAGCTACGCCCCAAAATTGACGACACACCTAGACAGCAGGAAGTAGCTTAAGAGACACGACATCCCCATTCCTTTTACACCATCGGCTTCCTTCTCCCCCCTTTTATTCTTCTCTTTATGATAAGTAAAAAGGAAGTATGTTGGTATCAGGACCGGCTCAGAACCCAGTGACATCACACCTAGGCGATAGGGACCCACACATCTGTTGCCAAGGGAACTGCCACCATATTCTCTGAATCCACTTGGTTCACCTCCCACCTTTACCTGCGAACAGCTATGTCACTATCCAAATAAAAGGAGGACATCTCTGACCCCTCCCGCTCTCTTCCCCAAGTTCTTCTTCTTCGCCACCACTTTTGCCCTTCACTCTTATAATAAGCCTCACATGGAACTGTTTGGCTGGTGTGGTCTGAAAACAAGTATGTGAAGGAAAAAAAACAGATGTTGAAGGAATGCTCTGGTTGCTTTTGTGTGCTTTGTTCTTTTCATATAAAGAAATTTTGTGGATGCCATTGGGAAAAAGCAGTAAGTGGGCAGAAAGGAGACTTTGGGTTAAGCTCCCCATGATGGTGTTGTCCAGAGTAAGCCCTACAGCGTAGGTAGAGAAATTAGCTGCTGAACAGGCAACACAGCAGAAGTGAAGAGGGAGAATAACAGGAAATAAGTCATGTTTAGTCATGTTTGGCAGGTTAAATGTGGATGGCTAATGTAAGCCAGGACATTTGCATAGTCTGTGAAAAAGACAGCAGAAACAACTCTTAAGCCTGTTAGCATTTCTGCTTGTCAAAAGGGAAGCAAAACTGCTCTTCTTAAGTGTGATTCGGAGTAGACACTTCCTAAGTGTGATTCGGAGGAGACACACACAGAAAATTGTCCAAACAAGATCCAGGGAAAACTTCAAGAAATTGCTCAGTTATCCAGTCTGGTGGCTCACAGCACAGGCTTTAGAATGAGAGGAAGAAAGTTTGGTTTTCCCGTTTCTCTGTACTGTAGTAGTGTGGTTGTTCCAGCTTTTCTGTACCATCGCTGTGTGGCTGTTTCCCAGTACCAGAGTTGTGTGGTTGTGCCAGACTGCATGAATATTTGAGAGCATCACCCCCTGGTATATGCAGTACAGAAATGGGTACAGGATAGGGGCAAATATTAGTCTTTAAACAGCTTTGGGCTTTATCATCACTGTCTGCATAAAGTCCATGAAGGAATATCTTTTTGACACAGGAATAGAAATGAAGGATCTGCAGCAGGGCTGGAGAGGTGAGGGGGACAGCACCCCTCAGGGTCCGATGAAAAAAAAAAAACAGGTTTCAGTACAAACATTTTTCTGTGATAGTGCAGAATGAAGAAAAGAAGGAAAAGAAACCCCAACCAAAGACACACACAGCTTCTCTTCGGATCCTTTATCAGCTTTCATGTGTGCGTCTGCCTTCAAGACTCTCCAGCTCCGTAATAGGTTTGTATATGTGCTGTCGCCTTCCAGGCCACCCACTTCTGCTATACTGCCTTTTCACAGCTCTGGTGCTGTCAGCGCAGAGGCATGTGATAGAAAGGACTGCTCATGTGGTTTTCAAATTTCCAAATTAAAATGATGCTGATTCTTTGACATATTTTAACTATTATTTATGATTTTCACAAGCCAAAAAGATTAATTAGTAAACAAAACATGACAAAACAGCAAATACTAATGATGCTATGATATGGGAATATAGGGGCATCTTGGAGAGCAATAGAGCCTTTTTTAGCTGTTTTTGTGCTTATCTTGAGAGGCCGGGGCTTCCCAGAAACTCAACAGCAATGAAAGCCCCTCTAAGCCTAATGATTTGGGGTTCTAGTCTCACAGATTTGAAGAATAAAGTTTATGGACCAATTAATGTGAGTTTTAAAAAGAAGTATTCATTATAGGGAAGTTAAGAAAGACGGCAAGAGCAGAGGTCCTGTCCGGCAGAAGAGGTCCCAGGAATAGGGTACCACTGAGCCTTATCACTTTGGCATTCGTTAAGAATGCTTTAGTGGATGAAGGAAGGGATGGGGGTGAATGGATCAGTCAAGTTTTCTTCAAAAGTGTCCATGTTGTCTCATCTTGTTGTGTTCTCAGTGTGGTTTCTGGGATAGGGCTACTCCTTTAAGGAGAGGTAAAAGGAAAATCAGACCCCTTCCTGGCATCTCCACCCTCAGACCATGACTTAAACAGAGATATTTTTCAGCTTGGATCCTTTTGGTACCATAGGCCTCCCACAAAGCTTTTACATTGGCCAAGACATTTCTGAGCATTTAGCCCAGAAAGAAATTGGCCATTTTCTTTGGGGTTGTTTTATCCTGAACTGCCTAGCCAATTTCTACCTCCAGTTCTCATCAACCAGCATTACTAAAAATCTCAATTGCTTCAGGAATGTTTGAAAGTATAATTGCATAATGATGGAGATTATAATTATCTAAAGTATATTATCACTGTAGCTCATTATTGATGCTACCAGCTTAGGCTGGGGGTTTGTGTTGGTAGTCACACTGCTTCAACACACTGAACTATGCTCACTGGCTACACTGAACACACATACTCTCTAGCAAGGTCCAATTGCACCAGGACATTGGGGGAGCAGGGAGCTGGCTGCCTCGAGTGACAAAAAAAATCATTAACTGGAGGTCTGATCTGAGTTCGGATTCATCCTGGCTATTTTTAAAACTTATGTAGATAGCCAAGTCCACAGGAGCTAAGGTTCAAGGAATGCCATCACCTGGAGCCATGGCACAGAAAAGGAAGGAGATTAAGGGAGTCCAGGGGTCTGGCCATTGCTCAGCTGCCAACTGCAAGTCTTTCTGTTAGGAGGTGTTACTCTGAGCACAGAATCAGGGACAATGATTCTCTCTGACAATCAGCTCCCTGCTGTGCAGAGAATAATAGAGCTTTCCCACTCTTGAGTCTCCCTGATCTTCACGTTAGACAATGACACAGGAGCTTGCTACTCTATTCAGTGAACAATGAGTGAAAGGTGAATTACTAAAGCTAGAACATTGTAAAAGGGTGTCACATACATGATGCTTAAAGTAACCCTGTAAGGTTTCAAAGTAGTAGAAAATGTCATAAAATGTTATATATATATATATATATATATATATATATATATATATATATATATATATAATTTCCATTTCTATATTTGATAGTGGTGTTCCCAACCCTTTCCTCTCAACCTATTATCATCCCCTAGAAAGCAGATACAGAAAGTTGTAGCCTTGGATAAAAACCCCAACCTTCTCTCTTTAAATTAAACATTTGTTTGACATAATAATGACATACATTCTTGTAGAAGATATAAAGAAGCAGAAATCTTTAGAACCTGAATTCTCCCTGTGGAAGAATTGTTACCCCTGTGACTCTCTTCCCAAGGGTGCTTGCCATTCTTCCTCCGTGTTCATTAGTGAAGGGGCACACAGTTTTCTATGGGACCATGAAAGGTAGCCTGGTTTCTGGTTGAGCTAAGGTTTAAAACCCCAGAGCCCCAATAGGGGATCCCCAGCAGGGGACAACCATACAAGAGACAATAGGCATTTTGCCATGCTCCTGGGCCCCAGGCTCCTGACCCAGGCCACAGCTCTCCAGGTATGAGACCAGAAGCCATGTAGCCCCAAGCTCTTCCACAGGTAGAGATGTGGTCACATAGCCTCAAGACATCCCCATTTTAATGAGGCACCTAGAGGCTTAGCCAATAAACTCCCCTTCCCAGCCACTCCTCCTTTCAAAAGGTATTTTAATCTCAGGCCTGCTCTGAGGTTGTGGGGGTACAGTTTCACTCATCACCACTCTCCACACGATGACAATAAATGCCCTAAAACCATGGACTGTTTCTCTTCATCGGGATCCTCCATGGGGAACCATGGAACAGGCCTTCGTCTAACGAGCCTCGTCTAGTCTCAGGCAGAAGGCTTCTCAGTCACAGCCTCTACCAAACCAAACTAGCTAGCCAGCCGACAAGCCTAAGACTTGGTCTCCAGAGGGACTCAGCTGGGCTCCTCCCCACTTTTCTCCCTCAGCCCCAGGCTAGATCCTGCCCTTGGGCCCCCACTCTGTTCTCAGCTCTTCTATGGCATCCAGCAGTGCCTGGGATGCCCAAGAGCCTGAAAACCAGATGGAGACAGCTCTTCAAAGTCCCCAGGGATCCCAGGCTGCGCTCCCCCACCCCTGGTGGTGCTGACAACCGCCAGGCAGTTTCGTCCAGTGAGCATGATCGACAAGGAAGAGAGAAAATGTTACGTAGTTGCTCTATGAGTCTCTGTGCAATGTTGGAAACCTGTTGGGTTAAGGTAGTGGGAGTCCCACATCTGCTCCAGGGCTTGGGCCTCTGGGAGAGGTGAGATGTGAAGTTCGATCATGCTCACTGGACGAAACTGCCTGGCGGTTGTCAGCACTACCAGGGGTGGGGGAGCGCAGCCTGGGATCCCTGGGGACTTTGAAGAGCTGTCTCCATCTGGTTTTCAGGCTCTTGGGCATCCCAGGCACTGCTGGATGCCATAGAAGAGCTGAGAACCTTGTCTCTAAACACACTTCAAAACAGAATTACCAAACAGTGATTTTTATCTTACTGTGTAAATGAGGATAAAAAATTTAAAGTGCTGTTAATTTAAGATTCATTTTTATCTATAGCCAACAATAGGTATGAGTTTTATGTACTTCCATAAATATTTTCATAATACAAGTAGGATTGAAGATGGTGCATGCCTCAAATTCACATGCATGTACACACAGACTCACCATAAGCACATACATATCTTCAAATGTATGATTTCAACATGTGATCAGTAGTATAAGATTCACTTCTATACAACAGCACATTGTGAATAAAAAATTTCATGACTCCTTTCTGTGACTTCATCCTATCTAAGAAGTTATTAAAAGATTTTACAGGGTCAACAAGTCAGTCAGTTCACTGGGTAAGGTGGCTTATTTGAAAGAGGAGAGAAATGACTTATACAGTTGTTCTCTGACCGCCACATGTGTTCAGGGTGCTGGGGAAACATGTATACACAGAAAGAAAGAGAGAAAGGAAGGAAGGAAAGAAGGAAGGAAGGAGCTGCACTGAGGTGGGTGGATATAGGGCACTCCGAATACACCAAGCACTTCAGGCAGTAGAGGGCCTTTGCTATTTACCTGGTGGTATACAAGAGGATATCAGGAAGCACCAGCAGGATAAGCTGTACAAGGAAATTATCTAACGTGAATGGCCAAGACCCAGGGTCATTGTTCTGCACTTTCCACCAGGTCCTTCAAAGCCTTTTTCTAAGGCACCCTGTAGAACCTTCTTACACAATTTCATGGAACAGTCTTTGATTCCTGCACTAATTAGCAAGAGGTCAGTTAGTACTCTGCTAAAATTTGTTGCACCAAACAAAAATTATTTTTGTTCCAGAAAATAATTCAATTTGGAATTTTTACCTGTAAGTGACATGCCCTGGACATCTAATAGTCTTGCTACTTTGTAGGCCTGTGATTTTCCAGGGACTACATGACAGTCCCATAAGACAAAACACACTTCCTCTCTATGTAAACACACTGTGAACATTGAGAAGTTTGGAAGAAAACACTATATTCGAATTCTATATGAAATTGTCTCTGTGTGCTGTCTACTTGACATCTGAGCATCTTCAAAGGTCAGCTGATTTCCCTGGAATTCAATGCCCACCAAGCCCAAGCAAAGCTAGGACACTACAGGAAGACCTGAACTGCCATGAGGCAGTGAGAATTTATCTATGCTAAGGTGAAACAAGTTATTCTCAGCCTTTTCTTTCCCATCACTACTCCATATTCTAAGGGTGGGTGAAAGAAGGAGGTTGAAGCTTCTCCTTAAGACCACCAGGTCGCAATCCTGGGTACTCAATACTCCCTGTAAACACTGCTGTTCCAACCTTATTTCATTTGAGCACTAACACATCCCTAGTCATTCATCTCCACATTTGAGCTATATGTACATGTATATGCATATGCGTATAGTATACAGACATATATTCATACATATATATATCACATATAAGTGTGTGTGCACATACAAATCATATATATATGAATATATTACATATATATGTATATCTGTGTGTGTATGTGTCTACCAGTTAGATTTATAAAACTCCAGTTTCTAAGCTGTAACTCACCATTCTCCTGCATTTCTCCTTCTTGGAACAAAGAGAAATTGTGTCTAGGCAAAATGCTAAACAAAGTAACAGGCATCATAACTGACCAAGGAACTAGTGCTTGACCACTGCCCTGTTGTACAATATGTCTTCTATACAATGTGTGCTGCTTTCAAGGAATTTGTACATCTTCATTTCCTGTGGAACTCTTTTCAAATAGACAATCAGCCTGAGAAAATCATTGGAGAGAGCAGAGCGCCTGTGTCAAGGTCCCTCTTCTCTCATTGTGTTAAATGAAAGAAAGAAATAGCTCAGCTGAGCCACTTTACAGGAAGAAATGGGGCATGGCCGGTGAATCAGTGGCAAGTCATTTATCCACACCTGTGCCTGACTCTCCGAGGACTGTCCTCTTAGCCTTCATGGGACTTGAACAATTTTCAGTCAAAAATATTAAAAAACAAAACCAAAAAATCTTCTCTTCATGGAAGCGAAGTTGATGAGTTTAATACACTTAGTATGAGAAGACTCATTTCGCATGCACCCAGATGAACGGACTGGACTAAGTCACGTAAGCTCCAAAGTTGCTTGCTCCTCTTGTTCCACATCTGCAAGTGTGAAGTCCTGAAGACCTCCCTTGGCCAGTGTGTTCCCTTGTCTAAACTTCTATAGATTTCTGCAGAAATGCCTGTATAGAGACCTACAAATATTGCTGTTTGTCTCAGGTAAATTTGCTGTTAGTCTCTTTTAATATATATATCATCTTAATGATAGTAGAACACCTTTTTTGCGTATTTAGTTGGCTTCTGAAATTTCAAAGCTTACAGGGGGTCAGATATGATGATTGTTGGGCAGTTAGGTGCTCGAGGGTCATTCTTGGCTAAATAAGTCAGTGGATAGTCTGGGCCACAGGAGACATTGTATACAAAAATAAAACAATAACAAAAAGTAACATATTGTTTAAAATCTCACACTCAATCAGCCTTTGGAACTCAGATAACTCCCCCCTCCAGCAAACAAGAAAACGTTGTGTTCTATGACTGGGATGAGACACCATGACCAAGCCGATGCTTATAAAAGAAAACATTTAACTTTGGGCTTGCTTACAGTTTTAGAAGGTTAGTCCATTGTCATCACAACAGGAAGCAGTCAGACCAAAGAGGAGCAATAGCTGAGAGCTTTTCATCTTTACCCACAGGCAGCAGGCACAGAGAGATGCTGGGCCTGGTATGGGCTTTGTGAAATCTGAAATCCCACCCCAGAGATACACTTCCTCCAACAAGACCACACCCAGGAATTCTTCTAATCCTCTCAAATAGTGCCACTTCCTGGTGACTGAGAATTCAAGTATATGTGCCTACAGGAACCATTTTTATTCAAACCACCACAAATGGACAGAAAGGTAAAACTCTGAAAATGTAGGTACTGTTTCCCTCCCTTGATTTTAATTAAGCATGACCTTTAGACTCTCAAGCCTGTCTAATAAACCAAAAGGGAGATTGCAGAAGTGCAGCAGTCTCTTCCATAATGCTGAAGGAAATATACAACCAGAAGCAGTAGGTGTCATGGCTTTCTTTTGAGACCAAACATAAACATCTACCAAACTATATATTTTCTGAGTTCTGTTCTTCCTAAATCCACATCACCAGGTCTTTTCTCAGCTTTACTTGATAGGTAATATTAAAAGTCAAGAGAACGTTTGTAATAATTCATAGGGTGGGTTGGCCACCATGCTCCAGGAGGTTCTGAGATCCCACCTACTTTATGCAAAATGAGTCTGCATTGGGTCTTCTGTGCTTTGCTCATCTCTCTTCCTGTCAGCTACCACTCCTAGCATTCTCTTTGTGACCACTGTTTACATCTTTATCAACAGCCTGTGCAGCTCATTAAGTGGTCTTCAATTAACCCTCTTGAGTCACGCAAGGTTATAGAGGGAAAAAAAATCCATGGACCACTTAGCCACCCCCAATCCTGCTTTTACACAATGGAAACAAAAGCTTTGAAGATATAAGTACTTTTCTAAGGCACCATAGGTTGTTTTGAAAAGGCTAGTCATCCCTGACTCAGTGTGACACATTTCACTCCCATGTCATCTCTGACTCAGTGTGACACATTTCACTCCCATGTCATCCCTGACTCAGTGACACATTTCACCCCCGTGCCACTGCTTAAAAACACTCTCAGCTACTGGACTCTCCACTGATGGAATATGAGGAAAGATATCTAAAGAGGATTAATTTAAAATGGTGAAGTCTAGAGACCCACTCCTGTACAGTCCTTCCCTCCTGCCAGTGGCACAATTCTAGAACCAGAGGGTATCCTCATCCTTGGTAAGACATAAACCTCCCAAAAGCCCCAGGAACAGGTCTGATGTATCATTTCTCTAAAGATGTGATGGGTACATGATCAGTATGCTTGCAGTTTAAATGTGCTGGACATCAGTTATCATCAGGGAAATAATGATCAAAAGTGTGATAATATGCCACCTGATACTGTTAGAGTGGCTTTTGCTAAAACAATGAGAATTGGAAATTCAGGAAAAGACCTGAAGAAATATCAAACTGTGTCCTACCAATGGTAGTCATATTGCAAGGTCTAGCCACTGTGGAGAATAGTATTACAGTTTCTCAGAAAAAGTACTGCAGAGTTATGCAGTCAGGCTCCTCAGTTTGTATGTCTATACCCACAGGAATAGAAAACAGTATCTTGAGGAAAGATCAGTGCACCCATGCTCACCCCAACATTATCCACAGAAGCAAAGCACAGAATCAATCAAAGGAATACACAAATTGTAGTATTCTGAAAATGAAATATAATTCATCTTTTAGAGCAAGAGAAGGAACACTACTGAGCCTTAAGGATACAATTTTTTTTACATTAACATTTGGTGGTTCACATGAGTACCATAGCATGAACATGCTCGCTCGTGCGCACGCGCGCACACACACACACACACACACACACACACACACACACTGATATAATGTGAATCCTCAAGATTAAACGTATGTCATCTTTTCACTGTCTTGCCAACCCCGAGTCCATGATCATAAATAAAATAAACCAATCACAAAAAGAAAAACACTCAGTATTTTTTTATTTTTTATTATTCATATTTTATTTACATTTCAAATGTTTCCACTGTTCCAGATCTCCCCTTCGGAACCTCCCCATTCCCTCCACCCTCCCCCTGCCACTATGGGTTATTCTCCCACCCACTCTCGTCTTCCCTCCTAGGCATTCTCCTATACTAGGGCATCTAATACCCTCAGGCCCAAGGGCCTCTCCTCCCCCTGATGGATAACAAGACCCTCCTCTGCCGCATTTGTGGCCAGCACCATGGGTCCCTCCATGTGTATTCTTTGGTTAGTGGATCAGTCTCCAGGAGTATCTGGGGGGGGCAGTTGCCACTGTTGTTGCCTCCCTGGGGATGCAAACTCCCTCAGCTCCTTCAGTCCTTTCTCCGAGTCCTCCATCTGGGACCTCATACTCAGCCCTACTGTTGCTGTGAAGTGATTCTTGGGTATTTCAAACTTTTGGGCTAATAACCACTTAACAGTGAATACATGCCATGCTCATTCTTTTGTGACTGTGTTACCTTGCTCAGGATGATATTTTCAATATCCATCCATTTGTCTGTGGACCTTCACATAAAACCAGATACCCTGAATCTAATAGAATAGAAAGTGGGGAAGAGTATCAAACACATGGGCACAGGGAAAATGTTCTTGAACAGAACACCAATGGCTTGTGCTCTAAGATCAAGAATCGACAAATGGGACCTCATAAAATTACAAAGCTTCTGTAAGGCAAAGGACACTGTAAATAGGACAAAAAGGCAACCAGCAGATTGGGAAAAGATCTTTACCAATCCTACCTCCGACAGAGGGCTAATATCCAATATATACAAAGAACTCAAGAAGCTAGACTCCAAAGATTCAAATAACCCTATCAAAAAATGGAGAACAGAGCTAAACAGAGAATTCTCAACTGAAGAAACTTGAATGGCTGAGAAGCACCTAAAGAAATGTTCAACATCCTTAGTCATCAGGGAAATGAAAATCAAAACAACCCTGAGATTTCACCTCACACCAGTCAGAATGGCTTAGATCAAAAATTCAGGTGACAGCAGATGTTGGCAAGGATGTGGAGAAAGAGGAACACTCCTCCATTGGTGGTGGGAATGCAAGCTGATACAGCCTCTCTGGAAATCAGTTTGGCAGACCCTCAGAAAAATGAACATAATACTACCTGAGGACCCAGCTATTCCACTCCTGGGCATATACCCAGAAGATACTCCAACATGTAATAAAGACACATGTTCCACTATGTTCATAGCAGCCATATTTATAATAGCCAGAAGTTGGAAACAACCCATATGTCCCTCCACAGAGGAATGGATACAGAAAATGTGGTACATTTACACAATGGAATACTACTCAGCTATTAAAAACAATGACTTCATGAAATACTCAGTATTTTTACTCACATAAGGCACATAAAAGAGTCAAAGAGTCAAAGCATCAGAGACAGCCAACAGGATGATGAATATTAGGGTCAGAGGGAAGAGAGCATGTTGCGTTTGTGGTGCTTGCCTATAATCCCCGCAGTTGGGAAGCTGATGCCAGAAGATGATGAGTTTATGGTTATTCTGGGCTATATAACAAACTTTTTTATATAATGAGATTTTATAAGGAGATGGAAGGAAGGAGGAAAGGAAGAGAGAAAAGTGAAAGAAGGAAAGTTTATGAGATCTCAGTTTAAAAATAACATGGAAAATCCGGTAATGCTGGCAATGGTTGGATATTAGGAGTGCATTTACTACACTGAACTGTGAACCACACACTTAAAGATGGCTGTGATGATAACATTGTTGTGTTTTGTCATGGATTTTTCAGTGTGTTTTTGTGTAGGGGGCAGGGTTATTGTATGAGAGCATAACATATAATTGACATTAAACAAGCAAAATCTACCATGAGTTGCTGCAGCTTCTAATTGGCTGTTCTAAGTAGACAGATAGATGTTCATTGAGATGTACAGACTTTTGGTCTGGCTAATCTTTTTAAACATATTTATTTATCTATTTTACATCCCAGAATCAGTCCTCCCTCTCCTCCCAGTACCCTCTCACACAGATCCTACACCCTCTTCACCCTCCTCACTTCCACCCCATCCTCCCCACCCATCTCCCAACTTTGCCCCCCTGCTCATCTTGGCACTGCAATACTAGGCACATTCTTTCCCACCGAGGCTAGAGAAGGCAGCCCAGTTAGGGGAACAGGAACAGCAGGCAGGCAGGCAGGCAGGCAACAGATTCAGGGACACCCCACCCACCCCTGTGCACTCCAGTTGTTAGTGGTACCTCATGAAGACCAAGCTGCACATGGTTCCAGCCCATGTTTGCTTATTGGTTGGTGGTTCAGTCTCTGGGAGCTCCCAAGGGTCCATGTTAGTTTATTCTGTTGGTCTTCCTGTGGAGTCCTGTCCTCTTCCGGTTCCACAGTTCTTCCCCCAGCTCTTCCATAAGACTCCCAGAGTTCCATCTAATGTTTGGCTGTGGGTATCTGCATCTTTCCATTGGATGCTGGGTGGAACCACTCAGAGGACAGTTATGGTAGGCTCCTTTCTGAAAGCATAAGAGAATATCATTATTAGTGTCAGGTATTGGTTCATGCCTATGGGATGGGTCTCAATTTGGAGCAGTCATTGCTTGCCCATTCTCTTAGTCTTGGCTGTATCTTTGTCCCTGCACATCTTGTAGGCAGGACACATTTTGGGTTGAAGGTTTTGTGGGTGTGTTGCTGTCCTTATCCTTCCCATGGGGTCCTCCTGGCTATAGGAAGTGACCAATTGAGGATCCTTATTGCCTCCTGTTAGTAGTGTCAGCTACAAGCATTCCCCATTTGTCTCCAGGAGACTCCCTCCATCCCAGGTCTCTTGACTGTTCATTCCCTCTTCCTGTTCTCTTTATATCTGGTTCTACGTCCCTGCTCCTCTCCCCAACCCCTCTTTCACCTAGGTCCCTCTCTCCATCAAACTCTGGTATCTATTTTATGTCCTCTTCTGAGAACGATTCAACCATCGTCCCTTGGGTCCTGCTTGTTATTTGGCTTTTTTGGCCCTGTTGACTATAGCGAGCTTAACCTGTACTTTATGGCTAATATCCACTTAAAAGTGAGTACATACCATGCATGTCCTTTTAGGTCTAGGTTGCCTCACTCAGGATGATGTTTTCTAGATTCATCCATTTGCCTGTAAATTCATGTCTTATTTTCTTTTAATAGCTGAGTAGTATTCCATTGTGTAAATTAACCACATTTTCTTTATCCATTCTTTAGTAGAGGGACATCTAGAATGTTTCCAGTTTATGGCTATTACAAATAAAGCTGCGATGAGCATAGTTGAGCAAGTGTCCTTGTGGGATGGTGGAGCATTTTTTGGGTATTGTTGTAGAAATCATTTAATCCCGACCCCAGGGTTTCTACCTCACTTTAGAACATTTAGTTCCTGAATAAATAACCACACCACCATTATATTTACTGTAATCCTTCATACAAAATCTGGGCAGCTGCCTACCCTCTATGCTATTAGAATCTACTTTCTTGTCAATAACCTCAAGGTATTACTTACTATGTTTCATATGGGATGCCCTTAACCCCAATTGGCCAGCCCAGAGTGACACGTGTTCTTTACTCCAAACCCATGGCAGTTTCTCCTTCCTCCTCTCCTGCATCTTCTTCATCCTTGTGATTCTCTTCCCACCCCAAGCCTATGAAACCCAAACCTCTCCGATGTCTCCTCGACCAGCTATATGGCTGCTGGCATTTTTACCAATCAGAAACAACTTGGGGCAGAATCACTCATCTTCTTATTTGTGGACTCTCTGTGGCAACCAGTCTTGGGGCCCCAATATTAGCATTAAAATACAAGCAGCATTAGGCCAACCCACTACAGGGTATATGCCCAGGAGGGATCTAACTGGGTCTTGAAGTAGAACTATTCCAGTTTTCTGAGAAACTACCAAATTGATTTCCAGAGTGATTGTACATGTTTGTACTCCTACCAGCAATGGAGGAGCATTCCCCTTGCTCTACAGCCTTGCTAGCATGTGCTGTCCCTTGAGGTTTTGGTATTACCCCATTCTGATGGTGTAAGGTAGAATTTTAGAGTTGTTTTGATTTGGAATTCCCTGATGACTAAGATATTGAACATTTCTTTAAGTGCTTCCTGGTCACTAGAGGTTCCTCTGTTGATAATTCTCTGTTTAGCTTTGTACCCCATTTTTATTGGGGTATTTGATTTGTTGGCATCTAATTTCTTGAGTTCTTTATAAATATTAGATATTAGCTGTCTGTCAGATGTAGGGTTGGTAAAGATGCTTTACTGATCTGTAGGCTGCTGTTTTGTCCTACTGACAGCATCTTTTGCCTTACAGAACCTTCTCAGTTTCCTGAGGTCCCATTTGTCAATTGCTGACCTGAGTGCCTGACCCATTGGTGTCCTGTTCAGGAAGTTTTCTCCTGTACCAATGTGTTCAAGGCTATTTTCCACTTTCTGTTCTACTTGATTTAGTGTATCTGGTTTTACATTGATATTCCTGATCTATTTGGACTTAGTTTTGTGAAGGGTGATAGATCTATTTGCATTCTTCTGCATGCAGACATCCAGTTAGACCTGCACCATTTGTTAAAGATGCTTTATTTTTTCCATTGTATGGTTTTGGCTTCTTTGTCAAAAATGAAGTTTCTGTAGGTATGTGGGTTTATTTCTGAGCCTTCAATTTTACTCCATTGATCCACCTATCTGTTTCTATACCAATTCCATGCAGTTATTATTACTATTGTTCTGTACTATAGCTTGAGGTCAGGGATGGTGATACCTCCACGGGTTCTTTTATTATTTAGGGTTGCTTCTAGCTATGCTGGGTTCTTTGTTTTTCCATATGAAGTTGAAAATTGTTCTTTTATGATCTGTAAAGAATTGTGTTAAAAGTTTGATGAGAATTACATTGAATCTGTAGATTGCTTTTGGTAAGGTAGCTATTATCACTATATTGATCATACTAATAGATAAGCTTGGGAGATCTTTCCATATTTTGATAGCTTCCTGATTGGTGGAGTTGATTTTCAAGCTGGGGATTCATGGGGCCCTATAGTCCTCTACAAGATTCAGGGAGCTCTTTGGGGTCCCACATGGCTCAGACCCGAAGAGCAGGCCCAGTGTGTCTGGCTAATCTTGCAAAGTATTTTTATTTCTAAGTTATTCATAGCAAAACTTTAATTTTTAATTTTTTTTTATCAATTAAGAAACTAATTGGAAAAAAAAAAGAAGGCCCTTGCTGACAACTGGAAATTACACAAATATACATTGTCTGGATACCTGTACTTTCTTAGTGAGTCCACATAGCCTTATTTATGAACGCCTGTACTTGAGGTGGGAGCATTTCAAAGATCAAACTTTTCATCATCTAGAAAGTTCTAGAAATGGGAATTTACAACATTGTTTAGTGGATGCTTATATATAGTCACTGGCTAACATGTGTCAACTTCTGAAAGGAACTTCAGAGCTAGTGTTAATTCCTTCAGTCAAGCAGAAAAACTTCAGCCAGAATAAACACTAGGTGAAGTATAAAAACTTCCTCAAAACTGTGCACAGTGGGAAAGCAAAAGGTGTCAATAAGCCATGAGAAAAGGTAGGCATTGGGGAAAAATGAAGTATATGCTTGTGTGAGTGGACATGGTTCTGAAAATTAATATGGCAATGGAAAAGCACTTTGTTATAGGAGACAGTCAGAGAAGTAGTAATGCTGTATGCGAATCCCCAGGCACAAACCCCTCTAGCATTTGACATATAGAAAGAACCAAACGGTTCAGTCGATATGATTTTTCACTCATCAAAATTCAACTTCTTCTTAGCAGGAAAGAGAAATACAAGAAGAAAATGGAACATCTGAAAGACAACAAACAAACACACTGGAAACTCTAGCTTTTCCCGTTGTGCATTTTCTGTTTCCCACCCTGTCACATACACCCTCTTATCTTCACCCTTTAAAGACCTTGGTAGGCACATCTCACTTTCTCTAGGGTGCCACGCCCCTCCAGAATCTGCATATTGGAGCACTCTCTGTGTGAAAAGTAAGAGAAAGGCTCTTTGGGCAATGATGAAATTGGGAGAGCCCCAGCCCTTGTACCCTTCTGGGAAGGGTGGGCAGACACATCCTTATGAGAAAAGTGAGGTGCCTGAAGGTCAGGTAAGTTTCTCAAGGTTACACAGCTGCTAAATAGCAGAGTTAAAAATCCACTTAAGACACCTGACTCCGTGGTTTGGCATGGTGAAAATAAACTGTTATTTTTACAGTTTGTTGATCACTTATAAACTGCCAACAACAAATTGAATCGGGGTACTTGGGAGCCAACTAGCAAAAGTTAGTGTGATTTCCCTAATCTCCTCTTGACTGCTGGAATTGTCTAAGCACTTAATCCTCTTCATGCTGAGCATTAATCTCCAGCAAGTGGTGCCTCCTGGAAATTCTAAGGGATGAACCGAATGGGTTTTACAGGCAAAAGCTCTCTTTTAATTGAACTTTCTGGATTAGCAGAAGAGTGGATGAGTGTGTTTGGGGCTACCATGAAGTCCT
>JADRCH010000163.1:3569640-3620071 GCA_019843965.1 Rhynchomys soricoides
GATAGTTTATCATAGAAGAAGCAGCTCCTGTTGGCACCAATCTGTAACCCCAGAGCTGAAAGTGAGGAGGGATAGACAAATGGATCCCTGGGCTTGCTGGCCAACATTAAACTCTGTGTTCAGTGACAGAGCCTGTCTCACAAAATAATGGGGATACCAACAGAAAAAAACATCTGATGCTGATCTTTGGAAACCATATAATATGTGTGCGCACACACACACACACACACACACACACACACACACACACACCTCGTTCTTAATCAATTTCTTGAAAACTTAAAGGGCAAAGAGTGTTAAAGTCCACAGTTTACAAATTCTGAATTCATATTCTGCTTATCAGCTCCTCTTGAGTCTTTCAGTTCACTTGCAAAGGCTTCCTACAGAATTCTGTGTTTTGGTGATGCCACTGGTAGAGCTGACTCTGCTTCTTCATCTCAGAGGCCCTCAGGGAGCAATATAAATAGTATGGCTCTTAAATATCACCCCCAAACACACATGCACATGCATATGCACAGCACACACACACACACACACACACACACACACACACACACACACACCTGTCCATAGCCTTCCCATGTTCTGTGTCTGTTTTGCTCCTTCTTAACTCCCAGTGGCCCACCCTGTCTCCCTCTCCCATATAAGGGGAAAGCAAAGGGAAGGGAGAGTGGAGGTGTAGCAGACATTGTAGTCTCATTTTCAGTTTCAAGGCAGCCACTGACTTCAGTAGACAGAACCCATTCTTTAAACAGGACTCATAGACTGAACCATTGATATCTTGGTTGATCCATTAGTGAGGAAAGATCAAACCCAAAAGTTTCTCACTTTGTTTTTTGGGATTCATCCTCCTACCAGGAGGAAGAAATGCCATCTGTGAGTTTGAAGCACCTACCTGACTTGTCCTCTGGGCACTTGTGAACATTAAGCATTTTCATTTCAAAGCAGCCCATTTCACTGAGAAAGCCTTGGTAGCACTATCCTGGGTACTGTGCTAAGTTCAAAAGGGGCTTTGATAAAGAACTTCTGACATGGAAACTGTAGCCTTCCACTCTCCTTTCTCATTAAAAGGTAAATCATAATATTGAAAATAACTGTCCTTCCTAGCTCTATATCTAGATGGTTCATTATTTAAATAATTCCTTTTACTTTAAAAATATAGAAGGAGTATTAAAGAAAATTGAGTAACTTGGAAGCATAGACAAAGAAAACAGAATATTCTATCTTAAAGCTCAGGAAGAAAAAGTTATTATTTCAATGCCTTCATATTTTATACCCTTTTGCATTTTTATGCTTATAATGTATTTCCTTGGATTGAATCTAGGTCAATTATTCATATTAAGTTATTCATTTAATGTAATTCCTAATTGAAACTCCTTATTAGGAGTCAATTCTAACATAAATCCCTGTGGGGTTCTTTTAGAACTTGATTAATTCACTCTAGATTCAGCTTAAGCTGTAAATGGCTGAGACTGTATAAGCACATAATTTTTTTCTAAGAAAGAAACTGCCATGTAAAATTAAACTAGAGTTTTTGAATGTATATACTCTGCCCTAACCAAGCAATGGGGAGAAAGTATGTTGTTCTGTAGTTCTCTGGCTAGAGCCTGACAGAACAATTAACACAGGAGAATGCTTATGTTGAGCAGAGACTTTAGTGTGTCGTGGACAGGAAGGTATAGAGCATTGAGTGGTTTGCCATATGGTTATTAAGAAACAGAGGGGAAGGGAATTTCAAACAAGTCAGAGTAAGAAAGACATAGCCTTCCAAATACACACTGCGTGATTTCACTCCTCAGGTCCTACCTTCCACCAATCCCCAGGGATGCAATTATACCACGAATCTATTATGAGATTACTTATGTCAGAGGCCTCATGATCCCTGGAAATAAATAAATAATTTGTCTCTGGAAATATTCTTAGAGAAATACCCACAGGCTACTTCACTGTTCCCAGGTGATTCCTAATGCATGAATTTTAAAAATGTTCACTATCACAGTCTCCTTCCAAAGTAATTGTAAACTAAGATTTATTGCAGAAGGGTATTTTGGAATAGTGTTTTGTTGCCCAGTTGTACATATAAAGTGTAAACTTTGTTATGCTTCTCAGTCCGTAGAACATTAGGTGCCATGACCTTGGAATGGGACTTTCTGTGCTTCCTTTAAGTTCCTCATTACCTCTTTTCCTATTTGCTTCAACTCACACACATTACAATTATCCATTCTTTGTTTTTATTACTGAAAATTTATACAATATATTCTGATCACAGTTTTCCCTCCATCATCTCCTCCCAGATCCTCTCCACCCATCCAACTCTCTCTCTCTCTCTCAAACAAATAGGCAAATTTGAAAAATAAACAAAACAGAATTTAAAACAAGACAAAACGAAAGAAACCCACATGCCCACCTATACACCCTACCATAAAAACATAAAATCAAAAAAAACAATATATACAAGTAAAAGACCTGTAAGATAAAAAGAAAAGCCCAAACAACCTGAGACAAAAGTCTATAAAAACACCACTGAGTTTATTTGGTGTTGGCCATTCACTACTGGGCATGGAGCCGACCCTTAAGTTAGGTTTATATGCCCAGTGAACTCCACTGGAGAAAACTAATTTTTTCTTTGCAAGCCTTTGCCCATTGGAGACAGCTTCTTGATTAGGGATAATAGCATGTATCCACTTCTTCCACTAGCACTGAGAACCATCCGGGTTGAATCTGTGCAGACTCTGCATGCTGCCATTGTGTCTATGAGTTCATGCATGTGTTAGTCCTGCTATGTCTGGAAGACTGCTTCCTTGGTGTCCTCCATCCACTCTGGCTCTTACAATTTTCCTGCCTCCTTTTCCACACATCTCCCTGATCCCTAAGGGACAGGATTTGGTGAAGACATTCCAGTTAATATTGAGTATTCCAGACTCTCTCACTCTCTACACATTGTCGAGTTGTGGGTGTCTATATTAGTTCTTATCTACAGAAAGAGGAAGCTTCCCTTGTTATAGCTGAGAAAAAGTCTGACCTACGGGTAAGATAGCATGTTGTTAGGAGTTCCTTTATTGCTATGTTTCTTCAGTAGTATTTGGTTTTCTCCTGGGCCCATGGCCTATTTGGTCTCACAGTTTTGATCATCTGAGCAGTGTCAGGCATGTTCCAGCTCATGAGGTAGGCCTTAAATCCAGTTAGAGAGTGGTTGGTTGTTCCAGGTTTATGTCATTGTTGCATTGGTACAGCATGTAGGCAGGACACCATTGTAGACTTCAGACATTCTAGCTGCATTGATTGTGACCTCAGGCTTTTCCACTGTCTCCAGTTCCCCAATAATGACTAGGACATGTGTTACTTAATAATAATGCTTACAAGCTTTGATTGGGCTTGTTCCTCAACTAGCTAATAACAGATATCTGTTTATTCTACTCTGTGTCTGCCACATGGCTGGTTACCACTTCAGTTTTATATGTACAACGTCCCCAGAATCCAGGCAGTGGATCTTTCCCATGCTTGACTATCCCCCAGAGTTTCCTTCTCTCTCCCAAATGTGCCACCTTCTAACCTTGCCTCATGTCTTTCTAGGAAGATGATGATTCCATTCAGTACAAAAGAGATTAACCCTCCAGTTTGGGGTTACCTTTCTTCTTTGGTAGTATGCAGAATACCTTCTAGAATCATGAACAACAGTCAGTACTGATGAAGGCTCTAGATAGACACCAGATTGATTTCTTTGTTCAATGAGATGAGTATGTACTTTCTTCAGCAATAGAGTCTTACCATTAGTTTGTAGGGAGCAACCAATAGCCTTGGCAATAGCTTGTGTTGTTTGGGGAACCCACAGAACACTTTTGGTCAACAACTCAATCATATCAAACCCATTCCTAGAAGTTTTACTTGATGATGAAAGATATATATATATGGAGGGAGGGAGGGAGGGAGAGAGAGAGAGAGAGAGAGAGAGAGAGAGAGTTGGGGCTAGGTCTCCCTGTTATTTGATATATATGTATATACATACATATCCTTCTGCAGTAGTAGTCTTCCATATTATCTGATCATTATAGATGATACCTAAATTGCTTTCTCCACCATTGTGTCACAAAGCAACCCAGAATCTCACTGGTTTGGGTTCTACACATATTCCTTTACTAACAGTGTACCTTGCAACATAGTGGCAACCTGGGTCCCCAACACAAATCAGGCTTCACATATACTTGCTTTGCACAATGAAAACATATTATTTCCATTGGTAACACCACATTTTCATTCAAATACATTCTGGACCATATCTAGAAACTGTGATCTATTGGCTGCTCTGACCTAGTCAGGCTTGGGATGCAAGTCAATAATGCAATCTGTTCCCTTTAGGTGTCAGAAAGAATCTCATATTTGTTACCTTATGTCTGTGCACAGCAGGGCACATGCATGACTACATCTGATGCATTATAAGAAAGAGTATGCAAAGGCTTATACAATCCAAATTTCTTTATTGAAATTCAGAATGATCTGTGCTGTATCCTTCAGTAACCAAACTCTGCCTTCTTTTAAATTCCTCAGCAGAAAACCTCCAAACAATAATTGGGACCCTTGAGTACCTTTATGGATGTGGCCCTTGTCACCCTGACAACATACTCTGATCTGTATTTTTCACTTTACCTTTGAATAGAATTTCCTTACTGTTTTAGAAATCAGTGTGCACCTTTATTTCAGTTGCTTAAATGGAAGTCTGAGAGCCCGGAAACAGCCTAAATCCTAACCAATATGTTTCTCAGAAATTTGGTCACAATCTTTTGAAAGGTAACCAAGACGAACAATGAATCCACAGGCTATTTCAGTGGCTGCAATTTGACAAGTGGTCCTGATTTCCCTGTAGAGTTGGCCATTGAAAGGCAATGGAAAGGCCATTGAAAGGAATTCTTTATTCATCTTTTAACTCCTACTAATAATGCTCAGATCATGCCTTGCACATTACATTCTACAAATGCACATAGGTGTGTGTACTGTGTGTGCATTTGTGTGTGTAGCTTACATCATGCCTACCAAACAGTTAAAAAGACCACAGAAGATCCAAAGAATTCCGAGGAAGTGTTACTGACTGCAAAGGAGGAAAAATGACCCTGGCAGGACACAGCTTCAGAATAAAGTCACAGGTGACTTCAGAATAAAGTAGAGTTGAAATGCACAACTGTCCATGTCATGGTGGCAAAGTACAGAAATAGGTCCAGAAAGGTATTGGGGGAGCATTTGGAGATGGGAATGGCAATTCCAGAATGCTGCATCAGTAGTGAGGACTGAGACATGCTGAAGTCCCTGAGCAGATGGGAGTCCTCTGCCTGTTGATTCTTTAACACCCATCAAGTAGTCACATCACAGGTTCTGATGGCATAACTACTGTAGTGTTAGGTGCCCTGCTCTTTGTAAAGCCCATGGGAGGCTATATGATACTCATTTTAGTCTGGTGTTTAATACCTCCTTGGGTCTAAATTTCTTTATGTAATTTTAATATGCCCTATGATCATATGTGTCTTAGTTAATGCCATATTGCTGTGAAGAGACACCATGATCATGGCAACTCTTATAAAGGAAAGCATTTAATTAGGGCTTGCTTATAGTTTCAGAGGTTTAATCCATTATCAGGATGACAAGAAGCATTATGACAAAAAGGCAGACACGGTACTGGAGAGACAACTAATAGTTCTATGGTAGGCAGGAGGAAGAGAGACTGAGCCTGGCTTGGGCATCTGAAACCCCAAAAGAGTACCCCCACTGATCACTTCCTTTGGCAAGGCCACACTTCCTAATCCTTTTGAAGTAGTGCCATCCCTAATGACTAAGCCTTCAATTATATGAACCTATGGGGGGGGGTCATTCTTATTCAAACCATTACAATATGGTACTAATTTTCTTTGAAAAATTCATTGAGTAAGCATTTATTTATCTTTAGGATTAAGCTATTTACCAGTCAAGGCTTCCTGGGTGGTATTAGTCCCATGATACTGTCTATGCACAGCAAGTTGTAGATTCACTTTGACTTCAGTTGCATTCATAGCAGAGTCGACTTATGGTTATATACAGACTGTCTCATAGTAGAGACAGCCTGGAAAACCAGTTTTACATAGTATGTAGTGACTTAGAGCATCAATCTATATATCTCTTGTTTATGAGGTTTAGTTTCTTCTTGTGAGTCTTGTGGTAGTTTTAATAAGAATGGCCCTCATAGGCTCATCTATTTGAATGCTTAGCTATCAGGGAGTGACACTACTTGAGTTGGATTTGAAAATGTGACCTAGTTGGAGGAATTGTGTCACTGAGGGTAGGCTGTTTGGTTTCAAAAGCCTAAGCCACTCTCAATGTCCTTCTCTCTGCATCTGCAGAGTAGTTTTCAAGTAGTTTTCAACTTCTTCTCTAGCACCATGTCTGCCTGCATGCCATTGTGCTTCCTACCGTGATGATAATGAGCCAAACCTCTGAAACTGTAAACCAGCCCCAATTTGAATGTTTTCTCTTTTAAGAGTTGCCTTGGTTATGGTGTTTCTTCATAGTAACTGAAGTAGTGTTTCAGCACAGTAACAGAAACCAAATTAGGAAGGACAGTCTCCATTGCCACAAATCACACATATTTGAACACTGTTTTGTCTTTATTGGTCATTTGTTATTTCACTTCTGAGACTAAAATCTCAGAAGATATGTACATTCTTTGTGATTCCATTTTTCCGATTCTTCCCTTGTGGTGTACAGGTGCTGGACATGCAGGAAATGATGGAGCAGAGCTGACCCCCAAGGTCTATGCCTTCCTTTGGGTTGTCCAGGCCCCATGAACACTGGGCTACTATACACCATGCAGGGAATGTTGGTGCAGAGCCAAGTTCTCTGGTCCATGTCTTCCCTTGGGGTGTCTGGACCCCATGTATACTGGGTGAGAAAAGATGAAGCAAAGTTGGGAACAGGTGGGTCAGCAGGATTACATTCTTGCAGTGAATGCTGGAGAGAGAAGGTCTCCTCTAAGATTTCTGTATTACAGCCCTTTAATGTTACATTCATTGAAATAGCTCTCCCTGATGGTGTTTAATGAAACAGCTTGTGTGCATATACTTTATTTTGGACTATAGAATCCTTGGAAAGTGGGAAGGGGTTCTTAGGATGATGTTTCATTGGCTGATGTTTAAGGTTTTGGGAATGCCTCACTTGCATGGAGCAGCATTCCAGGAGGTTGAATCGGTAATTTCGCCAAGGATTACATGATATTCCACAGGTAGAGTATGGGGGTTGGTGCTCCTTAGATAAGGTAGAGAAGAGGAATTCCTGCTGGTAAAAGGAGTCCTACATGTTGTACCAAGCTCAGGGGAGCTATCAGGACATGGTAGATTTAAGTAACCATGGGTTCCTAACAGTTCTTAGTCCAGATTAACTTTGTCTTAGTAGAAAGAACTAGATTTAAATTTCTGTCTGTCTTAGATTAGACAAATACTTCCCTTTAATCCATTTCCTGTATGTTAATTTTGTCTATGCTGGTTTTTATTTTAATAAAAAGATCAATTATGGTGCTACCAAGTATTAAAATGTCATGTGGTAAGTCATATTTTAAAACTCTCCTCTAAGAATACCCATCTAATCTAAAATAATATTTATACTTTTTCTATTATTCTTATATTTTGTCTTTAACATTTATAATACGTTGGAAGCAGCCTTGTACTTTGGATGACCTATAATTTGTTTTTAAGATTAGAATCTATTAATGACCAGTCTTGTCCTCCATTGGTGAAACTCTTATATATTTTTTCTTCATTTCATGGCTTTGACTCCATTGAGTTTTGCTCATCAAACTGTATCTACATCTGTAACCTGCCTTTAAAAATGATAATGTACTTTTATTATAAAATGTATTATCTGGTAGATTTACTCTATATCATGTGTCATCTTTTCCAAAAGTAATATTTAAGAAGTTCAGACTATGGGAACCAACATAAAAAGCTAAGAAAATTAAAAAGTAGTAATAAAATATGAATCATAATCATATGAGATAAAAATTGGAAATTGATATAAATGGCATGCATATAATATCATATCCAATAATATCAGAATCCTTCTATTTTGGAGTATAATAAAAATGACCATATGCTGGACATAAAGCACACATCAACAACTCTATTAAAAGGATTGTCATCATTCATCATTAGTTTTCCAATCATAAAAGACTCCAATTCTGCTAGCTAATTTTTGGTTGTCATGACAATGAGTTGACAAAAAGAAAACTTGGAAGAAGAAAGGTTATCTTAACTCATGGATTTTAGAGAAACAATTCCTCACGATGAGGCAGGCAGTGCGGAATGTTTTATTCCTAGCTGTCAGAACCTTATGCCTATTGCTTCTACCATTTTGGAAGACCTGGAGGCAGAGAAAACTAAGGCTACACCATTAGCTGAGCACGGCGAGTTCACATATTGGTTAGTGCAAAGCAAAACCACATCTATTGAAGACATAAAAGAGTAGAAAAAGGTATTCCCTGCAGTAGGAAAGGAGAGCATATGTGCCACTTCCAAAACAATGTTCTCAAACAAAGGAAGCTCCAGGGTTTGATACACAAGTTCAACCATCATTCTGTAGCAGCTGGTCCATTCCCATTCATGATCAGTTTAAGGCTATGTAGACTACAGTAATAACAGGAAGTTTTGTGAAACTGCTCAGCATGTACTCTAAAGTTATAACTGAAAAAAAAAAAAACAAAAAAAAACAAAAACCAAACTGATTACTTTGAACAAGCATTGACATGGGAGTCTGCTATGGAAAGTGCCTGTTTCACCCAGTGACTGTGTCCATGGAGATTTCATTTCATCTTGAAAGCCTATCCCCACTGAACCACTTCTGCTAGCAAGACTGTGTATGGTTCTAAAGCTTTCACATCCTCCCTGAAACTATGTCAACATGTGAGGACCAAGTGTTCGAACACAGAAGATTAAAAGGGACCTTTTACATTCAAAACATAACACAGGCTAATTTTTTAAATTTCTGATTTTTAAATATTTAAATATTCTACTAAAAGTAGAAATTAAACAATATGTATATATTATTTAATCTTGATTTTATACACACAAATATATATATACATATATATACTTATAGATAGATAGATAGATAGATAGATAGATAGAAAGATAATGGAAGACTTAAAAGTAGAAATTAGAAAATATAGAACAGCACGATCATAGGGAGGTGCTAAAGCACAATATAGGTTATGCTAGTGATGCCTATCTTTATAAACTGACAAAGAAAAAGGCAGAATAAATAAACACTAAGTTTTCATCACAAGCTAAAGCAAAAAAGGAAATACTAAAGTGTCATGTCCAGGCATTTCTCAGGAACCTGTGAAAGGGTTTCTACCTGCTAAGAGGAACCATTTTCCTTGACCTACATCTCTGGTTATACATCAAAGCACATGTTAGCTTCCAAACTTCTTGGTCCCTGTTCACATGTGCCTGTAATGCGTTTTAAAGCCCACATTAACCTTCTGGCCTTTCTCTCCTCATCCTCTGCCATAAATTCCCAAGATGTTCCAGCTTCCTCCCAGCTACTTATAACCCACATGTTATCGCCATGCCCTTTGCTAGACCTGGCCTTTATCAGACTGCATCTTTGTCTCTCTGCTCTGGAACTTTCCAGATGCTTCTAACTGTTCTCCCTCTCTTACTTTTAATAAAAACCTTCCCCTGAACCATAAAGCTGCCATTTTGGTGGCTTCTCTTATGGAGAATGGAAATATAAAGATATGGAAATATGGAGAAACAGTTCAAAAGTTGTTAAGAACATCAGTAAAATAATGCAGTAAAATGTGACATTGGGCTAAAGGCTATATAAAAAACTACAAAAAGAAAACTATAAGAAAGTAGTGAGTTTTATAGACTCTTATATAGGTTATATTTTATAGACTTATATTTAATTATAGGTCTCTTATATAAATTATAGACTCTAGTATACAAAACAGATAAATAAATTTATTACAATATAGATGATATTTGTTTATAAATTATTTTAAAATAAACATAAGTAATATTTCTTATATCTTTTAAAGAAATTTTTCTATTATTAAGAAAGTTTTTGAATAGGTTAAATTTTCTCTGAGTGTAAAAATGTGTGGGAAACCACATTGTTCCTTTTCCTTTGGGTGTTTACATGGTCTATAAAACAGCAGACTGAAGAAAATTAATATTTCTATTTTTTCACAATGAAAAAAAAATTTAGCACTTCAAAAATAATTTTCTATTCATAAATATAAAAAATAATAACAGATTTATAAAAATAGTCTTCAAATCATTTTTAAAATAACAACACAAATATTACATCATGTCTTTTAAAAAATGTAGAGGGGTACTTCTCTTGAAGATAACCAGGATTCAATTCTCAGCACTCACACTCAGTGGCTTACAGACATCTGTAACTCCAACTCCCAAAAATCTGACACCTCTTTTCTGTAGGTATACTCACAATTCCAGATACAGACACACAATTTAAAGTTTATTTTAAAACCTTTAAAAAATATATTAGCAATAATTCTTTTGTATTTAAATAGGATTATCAAACAACAAAACTTATCCCAGAAAATGCATGTTAAATTAATATCTGAATTCAGTATTAAAATATGCATTATCATAAAAATGTTTAATGTATGTAATTATTTCAAATAGGTGCAAAAATATTTGACTAGAATTAATACCATGTATTGGTAATCCATCATGGTTGGAAATTCAAGATGGCAGTGGCCTCAAGTGTCTCATCACACTGAGTCACAGCTAGAAGGATTGAGCAATAAATTTATGCTTAGTTTTTTCTCTACTTTATAAAGTTCAGGAACCCCACCTAAGAAATGATTCTACCTGTGGAGAGCTTTTGGGGCCGTTGACTGTCTGAGCTGGCTTGGTCATCTACCCATGCTTAAAATGGGTCTTCTCATATCAATTAATACAATCAAGACAATCCCTTACAGACATCTTCAGAAGCTTGCCCTACTGTAGATAATGTTTGACAGGTATGCACAGAGTATGCAGACCTTCCTCTCTGGTGACTTTTAGATCCTGTCAAATTAACAATGAACACTTACCATCACTTCTTAACCTCATAACAACCTGATACCCAAAACACTTGCAAGTGATAGTCTTTTACCTCTTGTTCCATCAGCTCTTGACCATTAAGTCCTGCCCTGCTAATAGCTAAGTTCTGCTATTAGCTCAGAATGAAGCCTCCAGTGTGGTGTGAGGATTCCCCTTGGGATAAGGTTTCTCTTCAGTTATGCTGATTCATTCAAAATTACAGATGCCTTCTCAGCAGCAACCTGAACACTCTTTTGTCTTGAAATTTACTGTGAAACAAATTAATATACTACCTTTAAGTCCCATTCACCCAAGTTTTCAAAACATAGGCAAAATGAAGCTAGGTAGATACTTGGCCAAATTATTACATGAGTGGCCACATCCCAATTCCACACATAATTCTTGTTCATCTCTGGAACATCATAAACCAGACCTCTATTGTCAGCATTTTTTTCATCCAAGATCCCAGAATGTAGCTCTAATCTAGATAACCTGTGGCAAGATTACCCCAAGTCCTGCCTTGTAGAAGACTTTACATTCTGTCAAGTTAATGCTATGACACATTTAGCTCAGGTTACAGATTTCAAGGGCATTTCTAACTCAAAATTTCAAACTCTGCCACATTCATCCAGCAAAATTGGGTCAACCATCTAAGAACCCAATAATCAGATTTATTATGTCAATGCCCTCACTTCTCAATACCAATTTCTGTCTTAGTTTTTTTCTGTTCCTGCAATAAATAATTTTTTATAAAAACAACTTAAAGAAAAAATTATTTATTCTGGTTCACAGTTCCAAGTTACATTCCATCATGGCAAGGAAGTCACAACAGCGGGAGCTTATGGGAGCTGGATGTATCTCACCTGTAGTAAAGAGCAGAAAAGAATTAATGAAAGCTTACTTCACATTCTCCACTTTATATTGCCAAAGCCCCCTGTCTGAGAATGGTCTTCTCCACAGTTAAGATGTTCTGTCACACATCAAATGATATGTTCAAGGCAATTCTCCTCAAGAATGACCATAGGCCCATCTCTGAGGTAATTTTAGATTTTATCAAGTTGATAACTAACACTACCATACATCACATAAGAAGACAGTTTTTCTAACTTAAAGAATGGAGCTGGGAACATATGCCACTGAACTATGGGTATTCCACATTATTTCTTATGTTTACTTTTAACATTTAAAGTCAGGGTTACAGTTGCATAATCAAAGAGTTGTACAGACCCTTTTCTAGTTTAAAAGTTCTTGAGTAGGTTTAATTCTTTCTGAGTATAATAATGTGTGGGAAACTACATTGTTCTTTTTCCCTTGCATGCTTGAATAGTCTGGAAAATTAGACTAGAAAAAAATTAATATTTCTATTTTCTTCCACAATAGAAAAATGAATGTTTTAGTGCTCAAGTTTTTATTGAAAAATTTAATCTGATAAAAACAATCTATTCATATATATCCTCATAAGAGGTTAGAAATAGATTTTCAACTAACTTTTAAAAAATCATTCTCTATTCTCACTAGGAAACAAAGTACTAAAATCTGCTATGAATATATTATCTCTCTTTATTGAAGTATAATTGTAGACAGTACTATATTAAGAAAGCTTCACATGAAACTCATCCAGAGATTACCTAAATGAATTGTCAGCTATGAAAAACTCCAATTGTCAGATTTGTATTTCCTTTGTTTATTTGAAGTTAAACCTGAAACAGTAGCTAAATGAAAGTGTACATCAAAATAAATTGTTCTGAAAGAATGCATGGGCATTTTCTATCACAGGGTGACAGGTCACAGAAAGAGCATGATCAAACCTGGTTTCTCCATTCAGCCTGACAATTTGTATTATGTCCTTGAGAACAGACTATTAAAGAAAACATTTTTAATGACTGCCTCATCCTCATTTTTTACTGTGTTCAATGTTTTTATTGATGACTAGCATGTCTGCAGCAGCGATACACTTCTCAAATAACCTCAGCTAGAAGATGTTGAGAAGCCAGGCCTGTCTTACCCAGCAGAAGAAACATGAAGTAACATTTCAGAGATTACACTATGATTCAATACTACCATATGGGATGAAAGTCATTCTATAATTCAGCTACATGCCTATTTACTGGCATATTCATTGGACATCAGCAATGCTGTATATGAATATACTTGGTGTTCGAGAAATGTAAAGTACCAATCTTGATGTGAGTTGAGTGTATCCCAGAGTTTAGCTATATAAAATGATTCTATTCTAGATCGAAGTCAGAGCTGAGGGTCCCAGAAAAACTGAAAAGAGTCCAAAGAATATCTATGAGAATAAAGTATCAAAGAATTGTCAGAGAGAGAGAGAGAGAGAGAGAGAGAGAGAGAGAGAGAAAGAGAGAGAGAATAGAAGATTTGTGAAGGCTACAGCATGTGTCCTCATATCTTTGAAAACCCAATGGGCAGTGAAGGGGAAAGACTGACATTACATAGGTACAGAGAAGTGTGGAAGAAATGTGCCCACCCTTAAGGTGTTCAAATACACTAGCATCTAAGAAAAATGCTTAGGAGGTTGCATGGGTAAGAATGAGTGACCTTGGGATCGGAGAATAGCCTGAACATCCTCTAGACTGCCCTCCTCATCAAACTTCTGCAGCCCACCTGTCCAGAGTAGGTTTCCCTACAGCAAGCAGCCTCCTGCCCTTGGCTGATGCACTAGAGTTCATTGCTCATGTGCTGTCTGTTCAGTAACATCCCTTGCTAATCTTGCAGTACCAACCACTTTCTTCCCCTCATCACATATCATTTTCCTCATTTTTGGTCCAGCCCCCAAATAATGAGTGCTGCATGTTAGGGGGAGGTTCTTGTTCCCTGTAAATTGCATGACCTTTGCTTAAAAGCTTCTAATCAACTGTGAGAAATATATATCTTTGTAATTTTATGTAAGCAACCAAGGGAAAAATGCGAATTTGCCTTATAAAATGAGGTCAGTGTGAAACTTTAAACACTTGTTATGTGGGATGTAAAATATGAAGGGAGTAAGCCAAAGCTTAAATGCTCTATTATGTAACAAATGACATTGCACTTATGCAAAAATTAATTTCTTCTGAAATGGAAATATCTTTTAAACTTGCAGAAACTCAATGTTTTCTAAGGTCAATCAAACTACTACTTTGGTTGAAAAAAAAAAATAGAAATCAAGAAACCAAGATGAGCACTCAGTAGAGCCTTCTTTAAGCTCCACATTCTGATGACTTTGAGGTGACATGCTGGGCAGCAAGCCCAAAGACACCAGCCACCATTTTTTCAGGACCATGAAATAGAAGATCCTCTGTATCCATTGTCTAGATGTGTGGCTGTTCACGGTACCCTATTGGGGTGTATGTAAAACTCAGAGTTCCTTTGAACTCTTTAAAGAAGAGTTCTTTAAAGAAGAGTTCAGGGATGGTCCCAGCAATCAGCAGGCTAACAATGTTGATTGTTTTCAACCTTACTTCTCCTTGGCTGGGGACAAAAACAAAAGTATTCTTACTAAGTGAAAACAGATTACTTTTGAAGCTGATATTCTTTTCTTTCATTGATTAATTTATTTATACACTTTACATCCCAATTGCAGCTTCCCTCTTCTCCCAGTCCCTTTTTCACAGGGCCCCTTCCACAGCATCTCTCCCTTTCGTCTCTGAGAAAGGGAGGTGCCTGCCTGGGTATCAATCCACTGTGGCACCTGAAGTCAGTGCAGAACTAGGCACATCCTTTCCCACTGAGGCCAGACCAGGCAGAGTTAGGGAAACAGGATCCATAGGCAGACAACAGAGTTGGGAAAAGCCCCAGCTCCAGTTGTCAGGGAACTTGCATGAAGACCAAGCTGCACATCTGCTACCTATGTGCAGGGAGGCCTCAGTCCAGCCTTTGTATGTTCTTTGGTTGTGGTTCAGTCTCTGAGAGCCACCAAGGGTCCACATTAGTTGACTCTGATGGTCTTCTTATGGGGTCTCTCTCTCCACTGGGTTCCTCAATCCTTCCCCCAACCTTCCACAAGACTTTCAGTGCTCTGTCTAATGTTTGGCTGTGGGTCTCTGCATCTCTTTCAGTCCGCTGCTGGGTGGAACCTCTCAGAGGACAGTCATGCTAGGCTCCTGTCTGTGAATCCAGGCTGACAGATACAAACATAGCCTGAGGCTCCATAGTAGTTGAAGGAAGAAGCCAGGTCTGCAATGTGTCCCTATTGAACCTCTAAGGACATATTACCCCACCCCCAAACTGAATTGTTAATGCATTTATTTTTGTCTGTATCATACAGGGCGCCTGTATATCCAGGCTAGCAGTGACAAATACAGCTATGAACAGTATCTTCACATGTTGTATCATTGAGACAAGGCTTTGACCAATAAAGAAGCATCAAAGTCTCACAGTGTGTCCCCATGAATCCATGGTATACACAGTCACAGCAGTTGTTTCCACAATACACACACAGACCTCCATGGTGATGTGGCTGACTGTCACATTCATCAAAGTTGAGTTCACAGTGGCCTCTAAGGAATCCAGGTACATAGTCACAGAAATAAGCCCCAAGAGTATCCAGACATGTGACATCATAGAGACACCTCTGGGATCAACATTCACTAATTAACAGTTCACACACAGTTCACTCACATGTATCTTCCTATTTTATTGAGGCGTACAGCCGCATTCATGTAAGGATCAGAAACACTTTCATCCACTTCTAAGTCACAATGCCTGTCTTGGTATCCAGGTTCACAGAAACAGGAGTAGCCATTAATTCCATTCTGGTGCACAGACCCATTGTGGTAAGGGCTAGAAGTACACTCATTGTGATCTGTTGCACAGAACCTTCCAGCATATCCAGCAGGACAGACATGGTGCTGAGGGTATTTATAACAGGTGCCTCCATGTTGGCAGGTGTCCCCTCCACAGGAATTGAATTAGTGGCAGTTTCACAGGTATCCCTCTGTACCTTGGAGGACATTGGCACAGAAATCTCCTTTCTCCTGGGGTATTTACACAAATGGCAATTCTTTGGCAGAGACTAGAGAAACAAGGGTCTTTTAGATCTTCATAGTCTTTGTCTAGATTATTGGCAATGTCTAAGCAACAATTATTGTCTCGTGGAAAACCCTTGTGCATAAAATTGTTTCAGCAAGAATTTAAGAGACACCTGGTATTGTTTTTATTGCAAAATGAATCCTGGGACCTCGAGACACTGCAGAACTAGGTACATCCTCTCCCACTGAGGCTAGTCAAGACAGCCCAGTTAGAGGAGCAGAACCTACAAGCAGACAACAGAGACAGGGTAAGGCCCAACTCCAGTTGTTGGGGACCCCCATGAAGACCATGCTGCACATATGTGCAGTGGGTGGGAAGCTAGGTCAAACCCTTGTATGCTCTTTGATTGGTGGTTCAGTCTCTGGAAACCCTCAAGGATCCAGGTTAGTTACCTCTGTTGGTCTTCTTATGAAGTCCCTTTTCCTTCCAGATTCCTCAATCCTTTCCCCAACTCTTCCAGAACAAAATCTAATGTTTGCCTGTGGGTCTCTACATGTTTTGGTCAGCTGCTGGATAAAGCCTTTCAAAGGAAAGTTATGCTAGATTCCTGTATGCAAGCATAATAGAGTATCATTAATAGTGTCCGGGATTGATTCTTGCCCATAAGATGGATGAAACCAATACTCTTGAGGCCATAAAAATTAAAATTGTTAGAAAAGTTTATTGTGGTAAAACTAGAGAATGTTTTTATGTCATTGCTCAGAATTAATAATGATTTCAAAATAATTTATCCATATAACTATCTGTGAATTTAAGTTTTGTCAACATCATATAATGCAGAGTAAGAATCCAAATTAGGCAGAAATTTGATTGGATTTAAGGCCTGCTCTACAGCATAAAATCCATGATTGATACTGTAAAACATGGTCAAAAACACAGAGGAAGCCATAGTGTGTCAGAGACTGTAGGGAGAAATTCTTGTTGTTACATTGAACAGTTATGTTGTCAAACTTCCTCCTAAATATGTGTATTTATATCCACATATTTGTACTGTTTTAGGTCATTAGAGCTTCTCTTGGCAGTAAGAAGTGGTTAATGCAACTTATAAGTATTCAAAGGCCACAAATGGAGCATCTCTATTAACAGTCCTGCTGCTACCTTTCAGGGAGCATTCTGAAAGAAGGGACAGAAAGGAATTTAGAGGTGGAGCATAGGGAGGAGTGCTCTAAGTGTACCAGTAGCTATGGTTACCTGCACAAGACTTGTGCAATATCAAGCCAATTAAAGTTTCAGCACAGATGGGAGAGGGAGTGTCACAAGGCCATTGGCAGTAGTTGCCTACTGGAGGAACAATAGTCAGTTTTCTTTGGGTATGTAACCACTGAAATATTACCCACACTTCATGGATGGTACTACATCCATATGCCCACAGCACTAATTGGTCTCAGAAGGCAGAGGATGTGCTAGTTTCTTCTCTGTTAATGTGATAAAACACTCCAATGCTAAGCAAATTGGAGAGAAAATGGTTTATTTGGTTGAGGTTTTCAGATAACAGTTCATCATTGAGTGAGGTCAGAAGAGGAACTCAAGCTAGGAACTTGAAGAAAAAACCATGGAAGAACCTTACTACCAGGCTTGTTCATCCTGCTCTTTGTGTTAATCTAGCTTTCTTATATAATCCAGGACCTTCTGCCCAGAAAATGGTGGTGCTCATAATGCACCATAGTGTATTCCGATGTGAATTAAAACAACACGATTCTTCACAGACATGTTCACAGATCAATCTGGTGATAACAATTACTTCAATGAGACTCCCTTGTTCAGATCATTCTAGGCTGTGTCAAGTTAATGCCAACTATGAGAGTGTGGTGCATGAAGTCAGTAGGGAGATGTGCTGCAGGGCTTGGGGAATGTTGGATGTGAGCAATGAGGGTGTAAGTATGTTCAAAATGTACTATATACATGTATGAGATTGTCAAAAAATAAATATAAAATATTATTTAAAATAAAAAGAATTAGAGGATAATAAAATAAAATAATAATAATTCACAGGTGATATGCATCTTGGGTTCATAAGGTTGATTTCAGGAAATGATAGAGGAGAGAAGCCAAAAGGAGAGAAATAGCAACCATGGCTATGTTAGTGTGATTGATGCTGTGGAGATAGCTTCTAAAGGGGACCTGAAAAACTGGGGTCCAGGGCTCCACATAAGTGTTAGAAGCAGGTACCACAGCACTTCTTAGAGAGGAGCAGTGAAAGAAAGATTGACCATCCATCAGGTCCATCAGGATCCAGCAGTAAAAGAAACATCATGATTGTGATTGATGTGACATTGATGGCAGGAGCCCAGATCTTGATGGGACACTGGAATGGGAGATCTTAGCAACAAAACAAAATCCCTGGCCACCACCAGGGAAGAACCAGAGAAGCAAATGGAGAGCCCCATTGACATTGATACACAGGTGCCTCCAAGGTCATGCTCTCAACATGCACACATTGTTTTCTTTTCTTTTTTTCAAGATTGAATGTTGAACTCAGGTCCTCACACATGCAGTGCAAGTGCTATGCCACTGAACACCACCCTAGTCCATTCATAACAGTTTGTACTGGGCCATGTGTAAAAGATGGTGTTGACATACATGATACAAATCCGAAGGACACAACCTAATTCATGTAACCTGAGTCTTCTATCCTTTTAGAAATTATCAGGCAGACACTTCTTAACTGTTCTTTATTTACAGAAATAATAAATTCAATTATCAAAATATGTCACCTAAATGATGATTATGGTGAATACTTTGTTCTTAAACTTACGATTTAAATATGAATAAGACTGGCCCTCTGTGGGACTCATCTGAGACACAACAGATGTGGGACTATCCAATTCCAGCTGAATTCATTGTCAGGCTAGCCCTTTCTCCCATACTCAGAGTTCTAACCTAATTATAGAGTGATGGTTAATCTACATTTCCACCTCTAATTGAAGGTGTGTTTGTAAACTTCAGAACTGGAGTTTCAATAGTTTCGATTTATCTCAAAACTTCAGTGTGGATACATCTGGTATAGGAATATTGGGAATCTGAATCAATATATATTCCAATAACCCTTCCTAGTTGTGAAGCACCCTCAGAAGAGCCCAACTACCTCTGAAAACGAAGGGCAAGAATTTCACTTAGAAATAAGTGAGGGAAGAATGGATGGACTCTTTGGAAGAGACACATCCCTAGTGATAAAAACTGAGTGCCCTCTCCCGTCTTAGTCACTGTTCCATTGCTGTGCAGTGACACCATGATCATAGCAACTCTTATAAAAGGAAACATTTAATTGTGGCTGGTTTACAGTTTCAGAGGTTTGGTCCATTATTATGATGGGACACATGGAGACATGCAGGCAGACATGGTGCTAGAGAAGGAGCTGAGTGTTCTACATCCAGATCCACAGGCAGCAGGAAGAGAGAGACACTGACTTGAGCTTTCAAAACTTTAAATCCCACTCACCATGACAGATTTCCTCCCACAAGGCCACTCCTCCTAATCCTTTCCAATAGTGGCACTCTCTCATGACCAAGCATTCAAACCGATGGAGACCATTCTCTTTCAAACTGCCACCCCTCCCTTTTCTCTTCTTCCTTCTCCTCCTGATTCTTTCTTCTTTTCCTTCCTTCATTTTTATCTCCATTCTTACAGATGAGCCAATTAATTCACAATAAAAGATAATTTTCTCTTCTTTCCTACAAACTTAATTGGAAACTGAGATTGTTCTGTTATCTTCAGTGTATAACAAAAAATACAATACAAAGAGTCAGCTACATGCTGATTCCTGGATCCCTTAAGTAACTTGCAGTTGGGAGCAGAATCTTATGGTGGCTGAAAGTGCAGGCTTAAGCACATTAATTCACCCCAGTCCATGTTTTGGCCACTCCACTCACCATTTGTGTAATCTTAGGCCTTTGGAATCTTGTCTGTAAAATAGAGGTGATAATGTTACACCATATGATTAAGAAATAGATCATTTATAGGAAATATTTATCATATTCCTTATAAGCAATGAATTTGTTCCACAGACAGGAAAATAATCAGCAACAAAAGTGGCAGCTGTGACTGCACACATGTGTACTCTGAAGTGGCACTGCCCTGTCTTGACTTCTCTATGTGATATTTAATATGTTTCTTGACTTCAAATACTTCAGTCTCCACTTGAGTTAAGAATGGGACCAAGCTCACAGAGTTGCTAGGATAACAAATGATTGATTTAAAGAATACGTATAATAGATCTTGTAAATAGCACCTGTCCAGTAGAGTGTTACACATACACATACACACAAACACATATACACACACAGAGAGAGAGAGAGAGAGAGAGAGAGAGAGAGAGAGAGAGACAGAGACAGAGACAGAGACAGAGAGACAGAGACAGACAGAGAGATAGAAAGAGAAAATTGCTTTAGAAAAAATTAAATTAATGAGTGTGATGGTTTTGTCAACTTGCTTAAGTTGGGACACACTTGGAATATTAATGCATCCCACCATTAGAAATTTTGGTGGAAGTGTCCAGAAGGCATTAAGGAAGACCCACCTTAGACTGAAGCAGAAAAAGGAACAACCAGCCATTAGTTTTGTCTGCCTCATTGTCACTTTAACGGGAGCTGCTTATAATACCCTCTCCCCCATGACAGGTGAATCTTTATAACTGTAGCTAAAATAAATCTCCCCAGAAGGTGTTTGTGTAAGGTATTTGCTATAGTAAGAACATTCTGGCTAATAGTTTAATTACCCAGAACAAAGAATAATTTGGGAATCTGACAGCATCCAAGACTAAGGGAAGTCCACACAGTCTGGATCTGATACTTCACTGGATAGCATTGGCACACACACACGGAGGGGTGGGGTGGATGTTGGTCTACAAAGGAAACAGAAGTGTGATGCAGAGTCATGACAAGTTATTAAAGTGTAGCATATCCTAGACTTTCATGATTTTAGCAGGTTTATATGCTGTGACTGCTCTAGACTAAGGTATTATAAACGTTTATTCCCAAGTAGAGTTTTCAGGTCGAAGTATACTCTATGCAAACATGAGTACAATGCCCACCTTTGGCCAAATTTTGGCCAGCTGACAACATCCTAGTCCAACTCCCTAAGCTAAATAAGAGTTAAGCACCATCCTTTTTCATTCAGATAATTCACAGTTGGATTAACCAAAGTTGGTTTCCATGGGTTGGATCAAGGGTCTGCTTGGGTCCATCTGACCCATGGCTGCCTTAGTGAGCTCCCATCAGTAAAAGAAACCCAATCTAAACCATAGCAACCTTTCAACATCTCTATACAACTGTGACTAACCTATATACCCAAGGCTCTGACCACAAGATCCTTTCTATAAAGTATGCTTTTCCTTGCCTCGTCCCCTTTGAATGCCTGGAAAATGCTTACCCAAAAGTCCTTTTTGAAAGTTGGCTTTCCTGAAACTCTGCTCTTCACAGTGGTTGTAGGCTTCCCCTCAGCCTGCCAGCATCATTTCCATTCATAACAATTGCAAGATTAACATCCTGACTCTTATATGCCTTCTTGCCAGCTAGATTGAATATCCATCATCCAGTGACTGTCACATTCTCACCCATTTCCCCTGTGCTTGCCCATGGATGGCACATTTTTTTGTGCTCCACTAATTTTTTTAACTGGAAAGCAATCCTGTTCAATATTTCAGCATATCATATTCCCCAACTTCTCAAGCTCTCCCTACTAGTCTAGATGGCTGTACAGGAGAAGGATATTTTCCAAATCTCAGTAGTCAAGATTAACTGTACCTGTCCAATAGTTATTTGTGAAGTAAATAAAACAGTCGAATTGACCATAACCTCATTAGCATAGAGAGTAAGACAGCACTTCACATATCTAATGGAAGTATAACTCAATCAAAATTAGCTAACACCAGGAAACAGAAAGCTTGGTTAAACAAATAACTCTATATTTTCCTAATTCTTGCTCCTTAAGCAAATTATGGTAAGTGGTCTCCTACTTGTAACACACATTTTCAGGTTGGGACTCAACTAGTTCCTAAAATTAAGTACAGAATGTTGTGTTTGCTCTTTTATATCTCAGAGCTTATTGTGAAACTAGAGCTGGGGACTCTCGAGCCTGGTGTAATTTCCCAGCACTACGACCATCAGCAAATGCTCAGGTTCTCTACATTCCAGTAGCCTCACGTGGAAAAAGAACAAGAGTATCATGGCTCCCTCCTAGGGCTGTATAGTAATTAAATGAAATATTATCATAGTAAGCACGTGGTGCCTAAACACCAAGAACCGTGTTGCACTTTCTATTACACCAGCACTCCTGTACTGAGATGCATCTCCAGCCACCTGCCAGCCAGGGCTGCAAGACCTTGGCCAAACAGCCTAATCGCAGGGTCCAGTTCTCTTGTAAAACCTGAACCTGGACAATCCACTTTTCCTAATTGAACTTAGTCCAAAGAATACTGCAGTTTTCGAACATTTCAACCATCTTTTCTGTCAACCTTGACTTTGAAGGCCTAGACTTCTCTACTGTTTCTAAGTATTAAACTATTTGGGCTTTATTTAGATGTCAAACTGTTCTTTCCACAGAAGAGAAGCAATCAAAACAACATTGGAGGATTAGAAATGATGACTGGAGACAGCCTACTTTGGGGCACATTATTCAGAGGGATAATTTGGATCTAGTAGTTAATTTGTCTGATGTTAACCCTCTACATGTCCTTGTGACTCCAGAAGATATCTATGGCACGTGTCCCATGGCACTAACACAGAGTGATCTACATGCATTTTGTGTGAATCACGCACATGCGTGTCAAGATAAACTTTTCAAAGCCAATTTCCACATTGCCATTAGTTTACACAGGTAAATGTACGTAAGTGAAGCCAATGTTGAAGGCAGGGAAGATGCACCCTCCTGAAGAAAGCGTCTTCTGTGAGAATGTCTGTGTTTATTTCACTCACAATACTCCTATTTTTTCTTATAGTATGCATTGATTTTCCATATAAAGCTTGCCTCCTTACTCCAAGACCAACAAATAACTGGGTTTTGTTAACTGATATGGCAGGAATCCCAGGGCCAAGAGCTTAGAGGTTCTCAAGGAGAGAGTGGAAGCACTACTCTCAAGTTGAAGGAAGTCAGCAGAGACTTTGATAGCATGCGTGTCACCTACCTTATCCTCTCCATGACAAGGACATCGCCCTTGCTAGAGTTATGGAGAGGAGAGGGCTGGGCGAGCACTCACAGTTGAGTGGCAGGATGTCTGCTTTACTTCACATCACAGCCCATCTTTCAGTGAGTTCTTCTGTGTC
Organism: Rhynchomys soricoides; assembly: GCA_019843965.1. NCBI lineage: Eukaryota > Metazoa > Chordata > Mammalia > Rodentia > Muridae > Rhynchomys > Rhynchomys soricoides. Next base: position 3,592,997 of record JADRCH010000163.1, read on the forward strand.
ACAAAGAGATAAAGCCCATGACTAGCAAACAAGAAAAGCTGAAGCAGAATCTTGTCCTCCACAAAGGAGCAAAAGCCAGGGATGAGGGTAGGGTTCTGGAGGCAGAGTTAACTGCATGCTGTGAACCTGGCTGCTCCAGGAGCTGCTTAGCTGTGGTAGAAATGAGTTGTACTCACCTGGAGGTTACAAAGGAAAGTGTTTGAGACTTAGAACAAAAGAAATGTGTAGGAAGGATTTTCCCTTAGGTTTAATGGTTTAATTAGAAGATTCTTTTTTTATGTCCTTATTACGAACATGAAAAGCAGTGCAGAAGGCTGCTCTCTGGCACTTCTATCTTGTCAGGTAAGAAAATTAGCTTTTTTTTTAAAAAAATCTCCCTTTTCTTACAATCACAATAATATCAAAGTTTAAAATTTTTTATCACACTATAACAATTGACCATATAAGTGGGTTCATTATGGTATTTCATTGCCTGTGTATGCTGTGCAATAATGAAATCCTTCTTCCCTTTGCCGTATCTCCTTCCGAAATTACTGTCCATTATGTCCATGTATGTCAGCCTGTGTCTGCTGTATTTCAAGCAGCACTTGTTACTATAGCATCTCACGAAATTACTGTCCATTACATCCATGTATGTCAGCCTGTGTCTGCTGTATTTCAAGCAGCACTTGTTACTATAGCATCTCATTTGCTACAAATGTTAAGCCTTCATTATTTACGGCTGAATAATTGTCTCCCTGGGCATTTGTACTACATTTTATTCATCCGTATGTTGATGATACCTAGGTTGATTATACATCATGGCTACTATAAATAATGCTATAATAAATAAGGACACATAAGTATTTCCTTGTTACATGGATTTCATTTATTTTGTTTATACTAGACACAGGTAGTTATATAAGATCATGTGTATATTTTTAGTTTTTCTGGGTGTTTCAGTAGTACCTGTACTAACTTATATGCTTATCAAGCAGTGTGTTAGAACTTTATCTTCATATACTCACTGGCATTTTTAAAATTTGTTGTGAGTTTTATGGTATAATTGCTTTTCATAATAACCATGCTAACTAGGAAGAGAGTGCATCTCATTGTAGTTTTGATGTGCATTCCCCCAACAGCTAACAATGTTCAGAACTTTTTGTATTTGTTGGCCATTTTCACTTCTTTGGAGACTTATCAATTCACATCATTTGGCTGATTTTTATTTACATTACTTAGTTTTTGCTGTTACATCTTTGAGTTCCCCATATATCCTGACTATACTCTTGTTAATGCATGTGTGGTCCTTATTTCTCCATCCCATGGCTGTCTTTTCACTCTGATGAGTGGTTTTTGTCTCTCTGCTGAAACGTCTTACTGTGATTCAGCACTAGCTTTCTTTTTTCACCGTGTTTTTTGTGTGTTTCAGGCTAGTCAATGACTTAGTCACAGGTTATGTCACATGAATTAAGGCAGACACAGAATGACATATATGGAAGTTATGAGCAGAGGGTTAGGAAGAAGACACAGGAGGAGAGGCAAAAGGGGAGGAATCTGGTTATTGCACACTGTACACATGGAATGACATACCACAATGACCCCGTTTGGATGGACAATTTCCATAGGGTTATAAAAATTTTAAAGCTTTGTTTTCCTTTTGATAGTAGGAAAGGGGAGACAAGAAAAGCTAGAGTCCCCCATCCATGAAGACACAGAAATGCCACAGTGGAGCCCTCTGCTTTGCCTTTCTTCTCCTTATCACAATGTGGTACAAATGGGTGACCCAGCACCATCATTTGCTTGAGGATCAAGAATTAGGAAAATTGTAGACTTAGTGCCTGAACCAAGTTTCCTGGTGTGCAGATCCAATGTTTGCAAATAACTCTTCTGTGTTTCCTTCCCATTTTCTCACAGGTTTGTTTTTTATTAAAGCCTTTGATAGATTTGAGTAGGTTTTCTACAGAGTCCTATTATACTCTGGGGATCAATTTTTAATCTTCTGCATGTGAGTATCAAGCTTTGGGAGTATTTTCTATTGAGGAGACTCTCCTTTGTTCAGTGTGTTTCTGGTGCCTCTTCCAAATTTAGCTGGCTGCAGTGCACTTCCATCTCTGAGATTTTTGAACTGTTCTGTTGGCTTCTGTGTCTATTACAGGCCAGCCAGCACCTGCTTGGCCACCAGAGCTCTGTGGCATGCCTTAAAATCAGCTCTTGTGATACCTCGGTTTTGTTCCTTTTTGTTTCAGATTGCTTTGGTTATTTTGTATTAAAATGTTTCTTATTTTTTTATCTGTTTTCTAGAATCTTATCATGTGTTGACAGGGAATTCTTTCCTCATAGGCACACAGCTTCAGATTTTCTGAAGGTTCATCCGGGTGAGAACAAAGGTATCAAAGCCATCCGTCTCAGGGAGGTTTGGACCCCTAAAGGTGGGTGGATCGAATCATTATTCACAGCCTTTCTACTGTCCACTGAATTATCTCTGCTTTCTTCTTTCTTCAAGCTGGCTTGTATAACACAGCTTTCTCATGGGAAACCTGTGATAAAGGGACACAATGCTAACACAAATCGCTCTGCAAAATTACCCTGGTTTCAAGTGATGATTTTGTGCACAGTACTAGTCCCAGGTCTTGGCCTACTTTGTCTTATTTAATTCTTAAGAGAACATTATTATCCTCCTCTATCAGAAAAGAACAGCAGGGACCCTAGAGGTCAGCTTGCTTGCATGAGACCAAGCAGATCTGAGACGCAGAACGGAGTTGCTCTCCTTCCAAACCTGCTTACTTGCGCAGTGTGTAGACTTCAGAGCCTGGGAGTTGAGTCAATGGTTTATCTTCATTAACTCTGTTATTCTGATAAAGCCCCTGTGTCCAATTGCTCATCTTTATCTCTAACTTGGGGATAAGTAATAACATTTTTTTCACAACTAACAGGACTGAAAAGCTGAACTGAATCAACGTAGTTTAGGGTCTTACATCTGTAGTTCACATCTGCTGTACCAGCATGTCCCAGGACACAGCATTCAATCCATAATGGGTCATGGGAAAAGTACTTAAAGGTGATAGTAATTAGCATTTGATTTTCAGTGATGCAGTGCTAACAAAGTCTACCTTAGAAACACTGGATGGGTGCTGGGACCTCTCTTCTTTTGTGGCATCTATAGAGACTATTTGTTTTTCATGATATATCTGGACAAAAAAATTATGATCGTATTCATTTACCTAATAGTTAAACCTCATTGAGACAATGTTTCAGAATAATCCATTAGCTAGCTCCTTTAGCTGTTGTCGCCCAAGAATCAGCATGGAGCAGGACATGCTATTCAGTCTGCTCCAGTGGCTCCAGGAGCAGCAGGCACATCAAGTTCATTCTCTTCCTTTAAAACCAGACCATTTTTATGTTTAGGTTCTTAAAATAAGATCTCACTATGTGTCCAAGGTTTGCCTCAAACTTGTGATCCACTTACCTCAGCCTCCTAAGTGCTGGAGTTCAAGACTACAGCACCATACAGTTTTTCATTTATGACTATTATTGTTCTCAAAGAGCTAATGAATTATCATGAAATAAACATATACTACATTGATGAGGTGTTACTAATGAGTAAATGAATATAATGAATATTTTTGTACAGATATGCCATAAAATAGTCACTATATGTGCCATGAAATGATAAATTTGGAACATCTAGCTGGAGGCAATTCCAGGATATAGGCAGGCTATGGCTATCAATGTTCTCACCAACCTTCACGTTGTAGTGTGTACTATATAAGGTTTCCCAGGTCTAAGTGCTTACATGGCTGCTATTTGTGTCTGGGAACTACCTAAATTCTCCACAGGAAGACCAAGTCAATGCTAATGGGGAGAAGGCTGCTGTATGATAAGTTCTAGATCACTTAGCCTAAACAATGATATGAGAGAGAGAGAGAGAGAGAGAGAGAGAGAGAGAGAGAGAGAGAGAGAGAGGAAGCACAGTCGAGCTATATTCTGGAACACTGCTGTTTCATAGTAGTACTTAAAGCCCTGGTTTTTCTTTGTTTGCTTGCTTTTTGTTGTTCTTGTTTTTTTTTTTGTTTTTTTTTTTTTGTTTTTTCCTCACTCCAAAAGAATCATGGATCCATTTGGGACGCTGTCCCCTAGTGATTTTGATCCGAGTCACTCTGCTGCTTGGAAAGATGAGTAAATCGCATTCTTTGTCTTTTCTACTTGGGAAGAATCCAAGGAAGACTCTGGCCTGTCCCTTTGGAATTCAAGTTCAATCTGCTAATTTTCCCTAGGGAGATGGCTACCCTGTGGGGATGGCACACCCTGCTATACTTTTGCACCCACAGCAGATCTAAAACTGGCCTGGGTAGTGGCTCAGACAAGTCATTCAGTCTCTTATTAGCAAGAAACAGGAAATTGGAAGAACGAAAGCCTAGATCAAATGTAAGTGACTGAGCTACTAGATGCAGAACCTTCTAGAAGCTGCTGTCACGGGGAGTATTTTTCTGTTTGTTTATACCATCTGTTATTTTAAGTCTTAAAACTTTATGGTGTTAGTCTACCTCTGATGTTTTCAGAGCACCCCAGCACCTTCTTACAGACATGTGTTATACAAACTATAATTCATTTGGCTGTGAAGCCTAGTTCTAAGTGATCCTTAAATATACAACTTCAAGCTGGTTCTACCTTTGCCTATTCCCCTGTCCTCCAACCAGGCCCTTTGTTAAGGGCTTGCTCTAGCAAGTGTTTTCTGTTCCCTGATTCAGTGCTTAGATGCCTTTACCAGTTCTCAATCACACTTCCTCCGCTTGCCTTCAGTGTGCTTCCTATAATCCCACTCCCTAAATCACCCCACTTCTCTGCCTGCTGCAGTGGCCTTCCTCGGCACATGCTTACCACCAACAACACTGAGCAAGCAGTCTTAGATCAATCTCCTACTGGAGATTGCAGCAATGTGCACAGAGGACCCACCTCTCATGGAATCCATAGCATCTGGGACTATCGTTATTACTAATCTAATCTCTTTGGCTATTGGTCCCATCTTTCTGGTTGAGTGGTAAAGAGACAAGTCTATCTGTTTCCTCCAGTTGTTGTAAGAGTCAAATGGCACTCCAGATGTAAAGTTCTATCCAAACCCAGAAGGTTTTATTATTACAAAGGGATTCATTCAATCAATGAGGACAACAGAAACCTAGAGTCTATGGTAGACAGAAAAACCTGCGAAGATGTTCATGCCCTTATGCTTAGGTGATGTTAATATGATACTATTTATGATAATATTTTTTCTGAGTGTTGCTGCCATTGCAGACATTGAAATGAAGATTTATTTATTGGAGGGGGTGGAAAGAGGAGGAGTTGATCTGATCACATGACCTCTTAAAAATAAAATCTTCTGGCTGGTGGTGAGGCTAATCAGGCCACATAGGGAGGATGGGCAGGAGCGCAGCTGTGATCTACTGAAGTTGTTCCCAGATAACAGCAACAAGAGACCAGGGACTGAACTCTACAGCAGCTAAGAGCAGAATCTGGCCAAGAGTAACCTCAGAATCTGCATAATCATCCAATACCCAGTCTTGTAGACTCAGACCAGAGGACACAGTGGCCAGCCCAATGGCACACACACAGAAGGGATAATCAATTTAGTTGTTTCAGGATGGGCACATCTGTAGAGATTTGTTACTACAGCAATAAGAAATGAATACAGAGTGGCATCCTCACTTGGGTCTCAGTAGGAAATAAAGATCCCCAGCAAATGTACCTCAAAGTCCATGGTAGTGTAAGACACTTGACAACAGAGGTGCTATGGGTTGAAAATGAAGTGTTCTCCACAGATGAGCACCTGTTTCCCAGCTGGGGTTCTGTTGTGAGAGGCTGTGAGACCTTTAAGAAGTGGTTCTGGATGGCAGAATCAGGTCACCAAGAGAGAGGATTTTGAAAATGACATCCTTGTTTGTAGTTGTGTGCTCTCTGCTTCGGGTCTTCTACTATGTGAACAGCAATGGCCACACATTCCCTCCACAGAAACTATGCCATGCTTTCTCAGTCATTGCAAACTGCAACGCTCTGAAATCTTGTACCAAAATAAAGCTTCCTTCCCTCAAATTATTTCTGATGTTTATTATCATTATAGTTACACAAAAATAACACAGAAGTAATGCAAGCTGCATCCACCAGAACTATCAGTCACAGCTGCAAAAGCTCCAGGCAGGAGTCTCAGAAAATGATTGTGTCTTTCATGGTGCTGATGGCTAGATCCTGGAGAACTGTTAGGCTTGGTAGTAGAGATGAAGCAAGAAGTCATTGAGAAGGTGGCATGCCATCAGGTGGAACCTGGCCAGAGGCCACCTTTTTATATTTTATGCTACACAGGTTGCAGTTGATCTAACAAGAATTGTTTTGCACCTCCTGAGTGTTTCAGAAGGCCTCCTTAGTCATGAAGAACACATTCCAAGGCTCCCTAGTGCATGCCAGAAGTGACTATCTGACTGATATAGAAGTGCACAAAAATTCACTGTTTTCCTCCTCCATGAGGCTCATACTAGACATGAATCAGACATTAACCAAATGATTTATGTCTAATCATAAGCTGTGATAGATGGTGCCTAAATGATGCTGTGTTGCTGATGTAATAAAGGAGTTTCTCCATGCCTCTTTGTCATTCAGCTGATTTACTAAGGAAGATGATGTGAAAATAATTTCCCCTCACTGCTTCATAGAAAGTATTGGGTGTTCTGCATGAGAGCTCTCTAACTAACCTGAAGGGTGAGGTACACAACAAGACAGAGTTCTGTCCCATGTTTTAAAAAGACAACAGAGGGAAACAAAAGAAGATGATGAGATATCAGAGCACCACCTAGGACCTTGGGAGGCCTGCAGAGTCTCGGAGGAGAGATTCTGTGGCTGAGTGGTCTGCTGAGCTTACAGTATCACATGAACAACTTTTAAAAGGCAAGTCTTACAGGAAGATGCTTTTAAAAAGTAGTCTCATGAAACTGGAAGGTAAGATGGTGGAGTAGAACAGCAGAGAGTGGCAAAAATAGTGGAGGGAGCCCTTTCAGAGCATGGCCACACCTCAGCCCTCTGGGTGGAAAGGACCAGCTTGCCCAGCCTGCAAGAAAGAGCTTTTGCTGCAGCCCTCTCTGCTCACTGTTGGGGAACAGGAAAGTCCTGGCCCCAGGCACAATGATTGTGTCTGGTGAACTGGCAGACCAAGGGCAGAGGGGTATGCAGCAGGCTGGAGCTCTCATGGATCCTGCCCCATGCCATTCTGCCCAGCCACAAGATCACCCTGACTCTGGGCAACAACAGAATATCCATATCCAAGATGTCTCAGCAATAGTCTAGTATTTATAGTGCTTCAGAAACCACAAACCTTGAACTAGACAAATGAACTAGATTTGTTATAATATTAGTTGCATGTAAATATATATCTATATATACATGCATGCATGTATCTATATATGTAGAGAGAGAGACAAATATGCTTATCTATATGTATATGTACATGCATATCTATATAGCTATATCTATGTCTATTCTATCTACTATATCTACATCTATCTATCTATCTATCTATCTATCTATCTATCTTGTGGGGTGTGTGTGTGTGTGACACACTGCAGTTTGCAATGCTGCTTTGGTGAATAAATGTGCAATGGAGAGCTTGGGAAAATGGCAGAAGAAAGAGGTGGAGAGTGGTAGAGCTAGATAGCTTTGGCTGTGTCAAGTGTGGGAATGAGGCGGCAGTGGACAGGGGAACATTGCTGAGAAGGGCCATCAGGGTGTTGTGCATCAGCCTAGAGCTCACATAGACTCTGCCCCAAACACTCTACTCAGCCGATGATCACTCTGGCTCTGAGCAACAGAAGGATATACAAGATGGAGACTAGTTGATTATCTGGATTGGGCATCTTTGAAAGATATCCATGGTCTATGCTGCCATCAGAGGCTATGTTGGTGTTTGTAGTCTATACTACAGCCAGGGACCATGCTGATGTCCATGGTTCATGGTGCCAATGGAGGCCATGTGGATATCTGTGGTCTTTGATGCCATGGTGGCATAATTGATGTTTGCTGCTGATGGAGGCTCTGCTAATATTAATGATGCATGCTTCTCCAGAGGCCATGTTGGTGTTTGTGATTCATGCTGCTGCTGGTAAGGCCATGTTGAGCTTCATAGTCCCTACTCCCTCCAGAGGCCCTATTGGTGGCCATGTTCTGTACCTCTGCTTGAGGTCCTATTGAGATTTTGATGTCTGTGCTGCCATTGGACTCCATGCAAAATCCATGCTTCATACTGCTGCTGGATGTTATGGGCAAGGAAGTTTCTTTTGCGGTGATATAGATGACTGCAGATTCATAACTAAGAATGAGAGACATTGAAGGTATCTATAACACTCACACCAAACTAAAAAACAGAAAAAGAAATAGTCTAGATAGGAAGCCATTTAAGAGAATCCTTAGAATTGGGGTAGGGATGCAGACATGTAGCTCTTCACACTGTTGGCTTCTGAAGAGGGGTGGAGAAGAACTAATAAGAGTTAAAAAAAAAATACCCTCTATAGCCTTAGGACAGAAATCTACTGGCCTTAGATGAGAGTTTCAACCTAGAGGTTTCATCATAGACTCTGGGATAAGCAGAATAATAGAAGCCTAAACTGAAGAAGCCCATAGAGAAAACATTAGGTCAAATCTAAAGCAGAGAGTTGCCTCTGGAAGTGAACATTCTGGGCACATAGAAGGACTGTCTGAAAGTTTACTCTGGGGTATTCATACCTAATGCCTCTTAGAGAAGGACTATGCAGCCAGTTGCAAATAACTTCTGTCTGTACTATACACAAGGGAAAAAAACAAGCAAAGATGTTCTCTGTTTCTACAAAAGCTACCCTGCAGTGATTCCTCACGCCCCACCAGCAACATGGCCCATTTCCTCATAGAACAGATTCAGCATGAATATTGTATTTTTCTTTTGTCTGGAAAAGTATATTTGAGCAAAATATCTAAACATACCTAGCTGTGTTTATCCGAACCCTTAACTCAGAAAAAGATGCTATATCATCGTAAGTATTAATCTATAAAATCTATGAAAATTAACAATATTTCCCCATCAAAGCAAAATCTAATTTTAAAATTCCACATAAAATAAAGTCAAAGGAAGTTAGATGGTAACAAATGTGTTTGTAATTCTCATAATCAGGAAAGTTGTTTTTATGAGAAAACAAATAAAATAGATGAAGAGCAGTTATATACAAATCAATATAATTATTTTGAAAAGGTAATGGTGGCTATGGATGGTTAATTATATTTTTAAGGTAGAATTTGTAATTGGACAAAAGTATTAAGGCAGTATCCCAAACGAGGAGACAAAGGAATCATGAGGAAAATAGTAAATAAAGCTTTTGAAGGAGAGATGAGAGCAATTTAAGACGATTGAAATAGGAATCAGCAAGCTTCTCTTCTCCCACATAGAAAATTGCTCTGGTAGATTCTGTCTGATGTTTCTGCACTGGGACTTGGGAGTCTTTGAAGTCTCAACTTTAGAGAATGACTTGGTCTACAAAGTGTGCTCAACTTGGATCAGTTCTTTCAGTTCTTTGCACAGTAGCAGCTATACACTCCCTCATCCCAGGCTCCATGGTAGGCAGCTCAATACATGTCCCAGAAACAGTTTCATAAGGCTTGTAGCATCAAGTTGCAAAATAAGTACTCTAAATACTATAGACCTACTGACTGATGCTCTGCTTGGAGATGTGCACAGAGAAGTGTGTATGACCATTGGGGCACTCCAGCATTTGGTACCAGTCCCTCTCTATCCAGAGTAAAGTGATTTACAAGGACTGAAAGACATAATATACTCTTTATGTAGCCTCTTCAATTTGTTTTATCCTTTTGGGTGGGGACAAGATATTAAAGATTTACATTTAAAAAAAAAAACCACATGTTTATAAAGAGGAAATTACAAGGTGATCATATATCACCAGGAAAAGTTTCAGAAGACTTGTTTGTACTTAAGGCTAATCTTTGCCATGCCCAGCCTTCCAAAGTTACTAAAAAATAATTAACAAAAGCCATAACAAAAGAAATCATGTGGAAAGGGGGCAAAATATGATTTCTACAGTCATAGAATTATTGTATTTAGGAATCCTTGTTTAAAAGTAGGTATTTATGCACAGAAACATACATTCAAAGTGTGAAACACTCAAAAAAAGTGAAGAGGAATAGTTTGCTGTTTATGGAAGCAAACTTTGTGGAAGATCTCCTAGGAAAAGTTTAATACAACTGTTAAAACTATGCAAAGAATGAAAGGTAGATGCAAAGAAAGTAGAAAAGCCAAATGAGAGCCATTAGTAAAGTAAAAAACTTGAAGTGAATACATCTTAGAGCCCAAAGTTACAAGAACTGAAAAATTATACAATGATTCAAAAGCTGAAAAAGTAATCACTAAACTCAAAGTGAGGATATAGAAATCACCTAGTCAAATAAATAGGGGGAAGTCAAAGAAAAATAGAGACCCCAGGAAACAAGAATATGTTCAAGAAGACAATATAGAGTTCAGGCTTCCTGGGCACAGTGTCCCTGTCACAGCAAAAAGACACCTTCCCACAGACTTCTTGACCCTCTCGTTCCGATGCTCTGTTTACCCCTTCTGTGGTGTTCCCTTAGGTGTAGGAATTGTGTTGTATACACCTCAGATGAGGTTGGGAGCGCCACACTGTTATTCTCTGTGTTTTTGTCAGTTATGAATTTTTCTAATGGCTTCTTTCTACAGCAAAAGAATCTTCCTTGATGAAAGGTGAGAGTTACATTTATCTGTGGGTAGAAGGTTAAATATTTAGAATGAAGAGAGTTATTGGAATGGTTTAGGTCAGCAGGAGTTGTAGGATCTCTTCTAAGGTCCATGACCTCACCAGCACATAGCACTGGTTAGCTAGTTTTATAGTACTGGACGTCAATTCTCCCCTGTTGTATGAGCTCCAAGGTGTTCGTTACCAAAAATATGCACCACTGGAGATATGCTGACAGTCTGGTAATTTTTAGTTCCCATAGGCTGCACAGTTGGGTAGGTTAGCATTACTGATGGTTTTTCTCTCTAATCATCTTGCATATAAAACTATAGGAGTTATTCCCCAGGGAGGAGTCTTCTAAGTCAGCTCGGACTCAGTTCTTCCAAATTCTATGCCATTTCAGACATAACATTGTCTTAAGCAACAGAGCATTACCTTCATGTGCTTGGAGGAAACCAAAGGCAGTGAAAATAGTGTTTATTTATTTTAGAAGTCTCTTGACTTCTAAAGATAGGTTTCTCATGCCTTGCACTGTGGTTCTGCTTGACAGTCCATGACTCTTGTGGAAAGCGTTAATACTCCAAAGGGGATAGCTTCATTTAATATCTATATCATCTATATCTATGTCTACTATAGCTATAGCTGCAATAATCTATATCTACACTGATAAATGATAGATAGATAGATAGATAGGTGTATGTGCATTTCAAGAAAATAGACCCTAACTTGTTTTCCATGGCATTTTTGAACATCTTTAGTATATCCATCCTTCCTCCTTCTCTCTCCCTCTGCATTACCTCTTTCCCCAATCTCTGTTTAACACAACACATTTTCCTATTTTACATCACTGTGGCCTGCAATCCTCCTCTCTACAAAATAGAATATATGTTTCCTTAACTAAGATCTGCATATGGAAACACCAATTGACATGCTAAGGTGGATAAGCAATATCTCACAAGGCCCCTCCTCTAGACAAAGTACTACACCCAATCAATAGCTGCTGTGATATGGGAGTCAGTTTTCTGCAGAGACAAGCCTTTAATAGATAATCCAATCCCAAGTGGTCATAAAACGCACATGCACACACTCACACAGAGGACAGTATACTTAATCATTGTGGAGTTCTGGAGGGAGGGTAAAGAAAGAAAAGGCATAAAGGACAAAGGAAGTATTTAAATAAATAGTGGCTGAAAATTCCCTCAAAATTTAGTAAAAGTCCCAATATAAAAATATATACAAACTACCATCAATCTTCACTAATAAAGAGCCTGAAGACACATGCCAAATGACAATTAAAATCAAGTGACAAGGAAGGAAGTCACTTGCAAGGGATCCTCAGGGCTGTCAGCTGCCTTCCCATCAACAGCATTGCAAGCAAGAAGGCAATGGTGCAGAGTCCACATATTTTTTAAAAAGAAAAAAATAAAATCTAAAGTAATCAAGAGTAACATGTAACAATGACAATGTAGCCATGTATATCCAGCAGAACAATCCTTCAAAAGGAAAGAGGAAATTAAAACTTTGGAAACTGAGGGCCCATTGTTGTGATACCTACTCAAGGGCATCCTGCAACATGAGTAACAAGGCATGCAGTTTAGAGTCAGTGTTACCGAACACTTTTTCAAGATCATCAGAAGTTTACAGTAACTGTAGGAACTCATCTAGCTGTGTAACAAATAGCACTGAGGCCAGGCAGCTGAGAATATGGTGCTTTAGCTTGATATCAGCTTCGCATCAGCAGCCAGTAAAACACCCACAAACTTTAAGGTGAAGATGGACTTCTGTGAGGGAAAAGTAGTTGTCTCTACTTTTAAAGATTTACTTTTATTTATGTGCGTTATGTGTATCTTAGCATGTATGTGCCACACATTTAGGAGTGTTTGTGTGGTATACAAGATGAGAGTCTCAGATCCCCAAGTGCTGGAGTTACAGTCTACTGGGTAGGTTTTGGGAGTTGGACTATGATCCTCTGAAAATGCAGCAAGTTCTTCTTAACCACAGATTCATCTTTCCAGTCCCTTCTCTGCTTTTTTGAAGCTAAAATTATATCAATTTGAAATGGAATTTGGTAAGTATGGGACAAGTCAATCACTGTAGCTATCACATAGAAAACACAAGAGACTATACAAAAGCAAATGAAAATTGAATTTTTAGGTCTCACTATAGAAAAATCAGCAGCACGAAAGACAAAATGCAGGAAAGGAAGTATAAAGAATCTAAAATTTGACTGGATTCAAGATGGCAGCAGAGGATGCCATGGATCAAAGGGAGACACAACAGAGGAAGATAAGCCTCCAAATTATGCAGTATCTCTTAAGTAACTTTTAAAAAGGAAAGTCTTATGTGATGATTCTTTTGAAAAATAGTTTCATGTAATTGGGGGAAAACAACACGGCAGAATGAATCAGTGTAATTCTGTGCACCAACAGGATATCCAAGATGAGTCTCAGCAATAGTCCAGTATTTATGGTACTTCAGAAACCTTGAACCAGATCAATGACTCATTACAATAAGTATTTGCATGTAAAAATGTTTGAGAAAAAGAAATTCCATATGGCAGCAGGTTGCAACACGACTTTAATAAATGAATGGGCAATGGAGAGATGGGAAAGATGGCAGAACAGAGAAGTGTGTGGCAGAGAGAAGCAAGACGAGATGCAGAGATGCCACAGGTGTGGATCCACAGCCACAGTGCTGCTGAGAGGCTCAGACCACGGCCGGAAGGCCTGCCTCTGCTCTATGCCTGTTAGACTTCTGCCATGACTTAGAGTGCAGGCCCTGCCCTTGGTATGGAACCACTACTTCTGCCACTCAGTCTGCAGCAAACATGATGGTAGTGCTCCAGGTACCAGCAGGGAGGCTGGTACCCAAGGAAGGGTGGTATACAGCAACCTGGAACTCACATAGCCTCTGCCCCTAAATGCACTGCCCAACCCACGATTACCCTGACTCCAAGCAATGATAAATTATCAGAGATGAAGAATGTTTCAATTCCTGGAGTAGGCTCCTTGAACACATCCATAGTCCATGTTGCTCGCGGGGCTGAGTTGATGTCTGCTATCCGTGCAGCCACTGTAGGCTATGCGGATGTACATGATCCATGCCTGACACCAGAAATCATGTGGAAGTCTACCGTCTGTGCTGCCCCCAGCAAGGAAGCTTCTTTTGCACTACTATTGATGACTGCAGACTCATAACTAACAATGGGAGACACTGAAGGCTTCTGTGACAAAGTCCTCCACTCTTCTCCCCAGCCAAAAAAGAAAAGAAAAAAAAACCCAAAAGAAAAAGAAAGAAAAAGAAAAAGTCCAGAGTGTAAGCTATTGCAGAGAGTACTTTAAAACTGTGGTAAAGATGCTGAAGTGTAGTTCTTCACAGTTGATGGCTTCTGACAGGGGGCTGTTGTCTTTAAGAGCCTGGGCACTGAGAGTTTGACTGTGCTCCAGTAGGAATGTGGGCAGCACAAATTGGACTTAAAGGGGGGACCTAAGATGGGAAAAATAAGTCTGATGGGGTGCACTGTCTAAAGTTCTCAAATAATTAATAAAAATATTATGTTGGGAGAAGAAAAAAAAAAAAACAGAAAAAGATTTGCCTATAGGCCATCTGATAAAGGCATTTTTTTCAACTGAAGTTTTTATTTCCAGGGGTTAAAAAAAAATAGAGAGAGAGAACCTAAAAGCCATAAAGAAAACAAATTTTAAAATGTGAAAACACCTTTCTAATTAGTAGTTTCTTCCAATTAAAAAGGATTAAATCTTCCAATCAAGAGACAAATATTATCAGAGTGGATTAAACTTGTGATCCAATTATATTGATTCTGTGATAGATTTTCTACACAAAACCAAAAATCATGAAAGAGAAATAACAGAAAATTATATTTAAGGAAAATAAGCAAAAGCGATCAACAACAATTCTTTAAATAAAAACAAATCAAAATACCCAATAAATTTTAATTTAACAAAATAAAAATAAAATAATGGACTTGTATATTAAGATACAAAAAAATTAAACATTGGTATATTTAATAACCAGCCATTAAACTATATAAAGAACAAAGTGAAGTAAGAAATAGTACAACATCAATAGTTGGTGACATCACCATTCTATTCTCAACAGAAAAGAACTAAGTAGACATGCTTGTGCACTGCAGTAGGCATACGAATAGGCAAAGCTACTACATAAAGCCATATGGCAGTTCCCCACCGAGTTATCAAAATTATAAAGGAAATTACGATTCAATCCTACAGGCACATTTTTATTTCCACCTAAATAAATAGAAAGTAGAACTTGAGAAGACATGTTTATAACTCATCATTCATGATAGGTCAAACATGCAAGCATTCACATGTTCATACATATGGGGAATAAATAAAGTTAATGACATAGTGCATTCCTGTTCTTCATTTGTTATTGTTGCATAAACACACACACACACAGAGAGAGAGAGAGACAGAGAGAGAGAGAGACAGAGACAGAGACAGAGAGAGAGACAGAGAGAGAGACAGACAGACAGAGAGGGAGACAGAGAGACAGAGACAGAAATAGAGACATGCATAAATATATAGATATCTCCTGCTCCTTCTGTTCCTTGTGTTACTTAGCATGAGAGGAGAGAAGAGGCATGGGAGGAGTTGAAGTAGTAAAAAGCCAGAGGTGATGCCATTGTATTTTATTTTAAATGTTAAAACAAAAAGCATGTCAAGAAGACCTAACAGACATTCTCTGAATGCTACTCAATGACAGCATATAAATTTTTAATAACATATACACTTTTTTCTTCAATTCACAAGGGACATTTTTAAGGATACAACATCTGTTAGGCTACAAATTAAGTATCCTCCCAAACACAACACAAGGAACTTAGAAATAAGTCATAAAAGTAAAACTGTAAATTTATAAAATTTTGGATGTTAAATAACACACTCCTAAATATCCATGTCTCAGAAAATAAATCACAAAGAAAATCAGAAAACATGCAGGGATGAATGGCCATGAAAAGACGATAGGTCAAAGCCTGGGGACCCAACAAACCTGCAGAAGAGAAAGCCTGTGCCAAGACAGTTGAGAAAGTAGCACAGTGCCAGAAGATGCTTTCTGATCTTATCACTTAATACAAATAAAAACAATACAAACCATGTTGTGCTGGAATGAAAAAAGACATACAGACAATGGAATGGATCACAGAAATGAGCTCTCTTCTCTTTGATCGAAAGATTTATTTTTTTAAGATTGCCCAGACTATTAGATGGGCAAAGACTTCTCTTTCCAACAATACTACTGGCAAAGAGACCTGAGTACTCAAAGACAGCCCTCAGTTCCAATCAGTACAAATGGATTTAATATCAAACTCAACAAAAGTCAGAATAAAAGCCAGTGCAAAATTCCTCCTCATCAGATTTGGCAAAGACTTCTTGGATGTGATACCTGTGGCCCAGGCTACAAAATAAACATTAATACTTATTTATAATTAAAATTTGTATTCATCAGAATAAGGTACTGTTGAGTAAAAAAGACAAGAGGGAGATGGTAGAAAACATTTAAATAATATATTTGGATAAGGGATAAATAATCCATAGTGTTCAGAAAACTTTTAAAGCAACTGCCAGCAACACAATTGGATTGGATACTGGGAAAGGGATTGGCATAGGCTACTTCTCAGGACAAGCATAAGTGGTTGGTAAGCACATGAGACTATGTCTCAGCATCACTAATAAGGATGATGAGATATCATTACATGCCCATTCAGATAGCTACCATAAAACCAACACAAAATAGAATGGTGAAGATTTGGAGAAATTGCCATTCTTGTGTCCTATAGTAGAGATACCAAAAGGCACATCTACTCTGAAAAGCAATATGGTAGTTCCTTACAAAATTATAAATGAAATTTTGATCGAATTCTGCAAGGCACTTCTGTATTTTCTACCCAAATAAATAGAAAGTAGGTCTTTAGAAGATACTCATGTACTCATGTTTATAATGCATCATGCATTATAGTTTAAACATGTAAGCAGCTCACATGTCTTTTCACACAGGAATAAATATAATATGATGTAATTACACAATGGACTAGTAATCAGCTTATTAAATGGAAAGAAATCTTAACATCTTCTACAACATGATGCTAGGTGAAATAGTCACAGAAAGACAGATGATTTAAGACAGTGGTTCTTGTCCTGTGGGTCGTGACCCCTTTGGGGGTCAAATGAGCCTTTCACAGGGGTCTGCTATGACCATCAGAAAACAGACATTTACACTACAGTTCATAACAGTAGCAAAATTACAGTTATGAAGTAGCTACAAAAAATAATTTTATGGTTGGGGTCACCACAAAATGGGAAACTGTATTAAAGGGTTGCAGCATTCAGAAGGGTAAGAATCACTGCTCTAAGGACTGACTTGGGGAAGTTAAGTCATAAAGACAAAAGGAGAATGTGCTTCTCAGAACTGAGGGGCTGGAAATAGGAAGCCCTTTCTAATGGGTGGTAGCTACCATCATCATGAACATGCCTAATATTGATGAACAAGTCCCCTAATAAGTTTTTTATTGGGCGTATTTTCACACATCAAAGCAATAAGCAGTGATGGATTCTCCTAGAAAAAAAAAATGTTGGTTGAATGAATGAAGTCTAATAGTAGATAACCCATGTAAGAGAAAGAGAGAGCTGGCAGGAAACCGTATGGAAAAGTCTTCTGGTGTCATAACTTCTGGATGTCACTGGAACATTTGATCATCATTCCTTAGGCAACATTAGCCTTCTAAGCTTGGAAAGTAATAAAAGCAATTGGTTTATTTACCTCTGCAGGAATCAGAATCACCCTGTTTTGGCTTTCAGTGAATTCTGCCTTTTAGATTTAGAATCAGGGTGAGTTCCAGTGCTGCCTGTAATGGGAGAAGAAATGACCCCTAATAGGCAACTCCAAAAAATGCCCTGGAAATCATTGCCTGTCAGTAACTGGAGTTCCCATCATGCTCTATGCAACAACACAAAAACTACCTGCATAAAGCAGCCAAGGAATGCATCCCAAGTAGCATCATTAAGTCTTCTAACAAGAGCTGACTGGGCCAAGGGTAATGGGTTTATATCATCTTATGGTCTAATAAACAGGTAAATGTGGTGGCACTTTTAAAAGTCATAATTTTATATCCACATGGAAAGAATATTTATGCTATTTTTAATGAAAAGATGCTCTCTAATTTTTTGTTGACCAAATAGTCACAGACATAATATATATGTACATAGATAAGCATAGAAAAAATGTCTAGAGACTGAAGCAGAATATTAATTTTAAAGTCTGCATAATAGTGTTTGGGCTTATCTGGATGTCGTTACTCTAAAATAAATATAAGTCACTAGTGAGTTAAAACAATAAATGAATAATTATGTTTCTGCTTTTAAGCTAAGAGCATCTAGATTGCTAGCTCCTTGAATATAGGATTTAAAGATGAACCATTTCTGTCATATTAACAGCCTTTACTACAGCTTGAGAAAAAGAACTTAAAATCAACTATAGATAAGAAAAACATATGCCTCTCGGGCACTCCAAACTGCTCTAATCAGCCTGCTATCCCTCTGGACTTCCATTCTTCCCATACCCCCATACCTCACAATCTACCCTCAGCAGACCTGCTGAGCATGAGCCATACAGGTAAGCCTCCCTTCCCCCACCCATCTTCCCTTTTAGAAAGCAGCACATATTGCCCAATGACCCTGGTGCATGACTTCAGCTTTGGACACTCAGAAGACACAGATTGTAGAGCAGGCCCTCAGGCATAGAACAACTCTGCACTCACAGTTTTCCATAAGAGGACACCATTAGGCTGGTTTTAACCAGACTAGGGACCTACTGTCACCACCAAGGCGAGCATCATTGCTGGGCTGAAGCTGAAACAAAGGGAAAGGGGTGCCAACCTGAAGTCCTTTCTTCCTTTTCTACCTGCAGCCTCCCTCCAGTTCCTCTCAGCGGTTAAGCCTATGTCAATCATGGATGAAAGGAAAAATAAGGTCTGCGGCTACCTAGCCCTGGAGTCCAAGCTGATAACAGAAAGGTGATTTGAACCTCAGAGACATTAGCAAAGGTTCTCTGTCAGGAGACAAGTGCTATCAATATCTGGAAATACTGTTTGCATCTGTGAGGACACAGAACCAAAGAAGAGAAGAGCTTTGGGATAAAGCCTGTGAGATGGAGAGATAGGGTGTTATCTTAATGATACCTCCCAGTTTTTGGATGCAGGAAGACCCTCACCTTCCTGTACCAAGCTTATATAATTCTGTAGCTGTTGGACTATTCCTGGTACCCCAAAACACCTTTCTTGCTATGTGTCTCCAGTGAACCAAATGGGGTTGAACTTCTGAATATTGACTCTGGGAAGTTTCTCTGGTGAAAAGAAAGTATATTTTGTACAGTTACACTCTGGCCTTTAAAATAATATTTCTCTTCAATCCCACAACTCTGTATTGGCAATCCCACAACCTACATTGGCCTTAAAGAGCCCTATTCATCCCTCTGCCTATCTGTCTACAAATTCATTCATCAGTGGCTTATGACATTGAACACAATAGTTAATGTTACAGATAGCAATGAGTAAACAGATCATGGGTCTGCTCTGTGTATTCCCACTTCAGTTGGAAGAAACGGTAGAGGCAGACGATACACAAGCCAGTATAATGAAGAAGATCACAAGATAATGAGTCCTACAAGAAACAGAGCAGAGAAATATGAGTGATGGAGTCTAGGGGTTGGTATATGAGGGAAAAGGACTCTGAAAACTGACAGCTGCATAGAGACAAGAACAACGTCAGTCCTGAGAACAATTATGAGAAATGCAATTAATTATAGGTTAAGGGAATAGGGAGGGAAAAGAACTGAAGTAAGTTTATCTGACGTTCTGAAGAGCCAAACCAATCCACCAGGAAATCTAAGAAGAAGCCAGCTGTAGTTGAGACAGTAGCTGGCACCAGACACAACAGGCCATATGGTAATCCCAAGTAATAGGACACTATACCCTAAATGAAATGAGATACATGGAATGAACAAGAAGGAAAGAATAATTGATTTAAATAAAATGAATCATCATAGGTTTATATAGATTTCATAGTTGCTAAGAAGAAATCAATTAGGAGAGATACCATTCCACTACTAAGAAATAAGAAACAACTAAACCACAAAGAGCTGTCATATATTTTCCTGTTAAGAGAACTGATTTTCATAGATTTTTCAGACATCACTCTTATGCATATATAATGGGAAAATATACATGAGTGTAATTGGTGGAAGTGTTGCCTATGCCTTCTTCACGATGGGCCCCTCTTTTCAAAACAGTTTCAATTACGTCTTCAAGGAAGACAGGATACTCATTGAGCACCTACTATGGTGCTGAAAATTCAACAGATGCACCTGTGCTGGCTTCACCAAACTTCTAGTCCATTGGTAACATAAAGGAAGAAAAGAGAAGGCAATAAGTACAGAGAAAACAACATGTCGGCAAATGCAGCCTCTTCCTAGAGAAGTGCTTAGGTATGAACTGAGGAGAAGACAAAACCAGATTTGATTCTCTACTTATCACCTACGGATCCTTGAATGCCTTTGCTTACAGATTTCCCCTGGATATAAACTACCCTGCCACACCATGTAGGGTAAAACAAAATGCTATTCGTAAAACTATTAGTTAAGTATTGGCTGCAATTCTGGAATTTGTGTTCACCACATGAGCATGTGTTGTTATGCTCAGAAGAGTCTGATATGTCCTCAAGTTCATTTCTATGCCTGCAGTGCCTCAGGCTTTTGTGGCTGATTCTTTAACTCATTTAAACTTGGGAGATCTAAATAGGCTCCCTGTGTGTGCAAACTTATTATAATATGGCAGTTTTGTCTCATGTTAGATATTTTCATATCTTTTCCTATTTTCCCCTAAATGGTGATATTTCAGAAAGAAACATTTTGTTGCCCCTTTTGTGAAGGAGGTTATTTTCATTTACCATTGTCTTTAGTTGGCAGAAGTAAAAACTGAAGATTTGAAAGGAATGTGGTTGGAATGCCCAAAGATACTGAAGGACATTACCTACTATTACAAACATCAAAAGAGGTGGGGAGGAATCACTGAGCCTGGTCTGCTAGGAGCCTTCACTGTTTACCCAGCTCCATGTGAGTCACCAACAAACACTTTCCTGTCATCCTCTGGAGTTCCAGGAGACACACTGCTCACAAGAGCACACTCCACCATCCTGCTGGAATCATTGTACTTAGTGGGAGATGTCTGTGGTCTGGTTATCTTCTTGGCCATACACTTACAGGCAGTGTTAGGCAACTTGGCCATATCTTATGTGTTCAGAGAAAACTCAACACAAATAATTCTTATCTTAAGTGATAAATTGTTTGTTGAAATATTCTGGGTAAAACTTCTTCAAAGGGAAGTGAGCAGTCTACATCTAGAATGTAGTTTCTTTTTCTTCCCTTTTTTCTTTCCCTCTGTTTTTTTTTTTTTCTCTTAAAAACTCTGGGGGCTGATTAGACATCTCATTTGCCATCTGTCTTATTTGTGTAAATTGTTAAACAGCTATGTTTAGGAATTAGACAAAATGCATCTTTCTATGTATATCTTCCAGAGCATATGACTATGAAGGCCTAACAAACACTGCTTCTATTTATTTATTTATTTATTTATTTATTTATTTATTTATTTAATGTGTATAAGTACATTGTAGCTGTCTTCAGACACACCAGAAGAGGGCATTTGATCCTATTACAGATGGTTGTGAGCCACCATGTGGTTGCTGGGAATTGAACTCAGGACCTTTTGAAGAGTAGTCGATGCTCTTAACCACTGAGCCATCTCTCCAGACCCCAAACACTGCTTCTTGAAGACACTGTGTTTTGGCACTGAAAGGATACTAGATACAGACAACATCAACCTAAACAGGATTCTAGGATCCCAATATGGTTTTATGAAAGCATAAAACTCCTTTTAATTCCAACATAATTTTACATAGAGACTAAATAGGTATAATATTTACTATTGGATTTGCTTTTGTAAAATATTTTACTTGTAACACACATCTTGAAGCAATATGAACCTAGAGAATGTTGACAAATGATTAATTATTCAAGATCCACTTCAGCAGTCAGAGAAGAGTCAGGAGCAGAGCAATGGCTTCTTATCCAGGCAGCATATGGTCTTTAGCTACAACAGATACACGAATGTTGTCTGTGTTTTATAAATTTCTAAAACCATCAACTGTTCCAAGCATCTCAAATTAATCTTCAGCATGTGTTGCTCCTTAAGACACATTTTGCAAATGAAATTAAGTTTTTGCACTTGAGGTTTTAGCTGATGTGTAAAACCAAATGTTAGCTGTGGAAAGAAACTCATGTCGCTCACATTGAGGGAAACCCCACTCTGTCTCAAGATGTCTATTTTGTTCAAAAGTTCACCCATTTTGCATTTTACACAATTCTTTTCAAGGCCTGCTCCATGCTTTATATTATTGTTCCAATTTTTAACTTCCCAATGAAAACAGTGAGGCTAAATTCAGAAACAGCTGTATACCATTCATTTACTTTTGACTTCCACTCACTCCTGTACATTTTTAGTCTGTTCCCTGTGCTTGTCAATAAATGTTTCACAGAAATTTCTTTCAATCAAAGATATCACATTGTCTTGCAAGTCATACCTTTACATTGTTTTCACATGTATTGGCTCATTTAATTTTCACTCCAGTTATGGATTAACCTGGCCAACAGTATTATATTCACTTTTGTAAGTGTGGTAAGAGAGATTGAATAATTGTATAAAATTGCACTGTTTAAGGGTCAATTCTTAGACAGCCTAATTCTTTTTTTCATGTTTGCATAGTAAGTAATTTATTAACTGAGCTTCTATCCATTAAAGATTAGGCATTAAGTTTTGAGTACCATAAATTAAATAATTATCTCTTCTTCAACATCACAAATAATTTCTACTGACAAATATTTCTAAACAATATTTTACATTGATCGATCTTTATGATGAGATCAGTGGCATTTATGATACAGTTAACAAGTTTAAATGACTTGTTACAATAACTAGCCTGTTCATTAATCAAAACATTTCTCTTAGTTTTGAACTGGTATAAGACACAATGGTACTTGGGAATTTGTACACCTTGCAGTGGCTTCATAGGAAACTGCAGTTCAGGGTTGGGAAGCAAATTTTACCTCAAACCCATAAGGATATGGAAATATCCATACCTGGAAGAAGCTCCAGAAGTAGCCAAGGCATCAGGGTAGGAACAGATCTCACAAGTGTATGAAAAGAGCCACAAGTCACAGGGAAATCTACAAACAAGATGAAATGTCCTAGCCAACACAAAATAAATGTTCTAATGAAGACTGGCAATAAAGGCTCTGACCTTAAATGCCATAACAGTAGAGAGAAAAGACACACAAATCCTGCTAGAACTTAGTCCTTCTGAATATTGCAAGCAGCACCACAAAAAGGACAAAAGTGATTGAGACTTTTAAAATTAAGAACAAAAATACAAAAGAAAGAGAGAAAACTTCAGTCAATCTACTGACTCTGGGGACTCAAGTCTGAGCTCAGAAAAATAAACATGAAAAACAAAACCAACCTTGTTTCTGTGCAAAGTATTGGTCGCATCATAATGTCACTGAGTGAAAATCTACTGAGAAGAATGCCCAGACAAGGAGTTCAAAGGAGTAGATACAGTTATGCTCAAAGAACTCAAAGACACGGATAAATTCCAAGAGAACAGAACAAAGAGATGAACCTAATGGGAGAAGTCCTTCCAACACAGGAAAATAAAGGTAGAAATGCTGAAGAACTCCCAACTTGGGAGGTTATTTGGAATGAAAAACTAAATAAATCAAATGAAATTCTCTGTATAACACTTCAACAATAGAGCTGGTCATCGCGCAAAAATCAGGAGTTCAGGAATGGAAGACAGATAGAAGAACTAGATTATGCATTGTGGGACAAAGATAAATTTTAAAGGAATTATGAACAGAGTTGGGGAGCTCTAAGATACTGTGAAAGCATCTAGCCTTCAGATTACAGGCATAGGAAAAGGCGAAAACCATAGCGAAGGCATAGAAAATATCTTCAAAGAAATTTCCCAAACCTAGAGATGGAGATGTTCATCCAAGTAAAGAAACCTACAGAACTCCAAATATACTGAACCTGAAGTAAAACCCATGATGGCACATCATAAAGTATTAAAAACAATGAATAAAGAGAGGGTGTTGAAAACTTGAGAGAACTTTTCTAAGTGAAGTCACTTAGAAAGGCAGACCCAGCAGCACAATACCTGATTTCTCGATAGAAGCTTGTGAAGTGAGAAGGGCTTAGAAAGATGTATTCCACATTCTGCAGGATAGCAATAACCTTAGTTCTAACATGTATGTTTTCCATGTTATACTCATGGAAATGATCCGAGTTTAAATTTTACATATTATATTAGTTGAAATTTCATTTCCATTTTTCACTAGCTTTGTGTCTTCATGTAAACTTCAAACTTGGGCTTCAGTTTCATGTTAGCTACATGGAAGTAACTCACAGGAAATAAAATAAAATAAACGATCCTATATGCTTTGAGTTTTTAATGCATAGTTATTCTATTGAATGCATAGCAGATGTTACATAAATGTAATTTATTTTTCTCTTCCAGTCAGATGATTTAACAATTCATTGCAAAAGTGACAATTGCTAAATGAGAAAGGATTGGGTAAGCAAAATACTCATAAAAGGTCAAAAAATGCACTAATACTTGACAATTATTAAGCACACACTTGTTCTGAAGTATCTCTAATTCTATACAATATTATCCCCACTTCATACATTAAAAATATAAATTATAGGAGCTCAAGAGATGATTCAGAAGTTACAAACACTTGTTACTTCTGTAGAGGACCTGGGTTGAATTTCCAGTGCCAACATGGCAGCTCACAACCATCTCAAATTCCAGTTTTAGGGTGTGGAGTGCCTCCTTCTGATATCTGAGAACACCAGGAACATATGTGGTAAGCATACATGCAATCTAAAACACAATTTAAAAAGAACTAATGTACTAACAGGTTTAAGAAACGTCTCTGTATTATGCAACAAGTCTCTGCAGGGCACAAACAAGCTAATCCAGGTTTCCAGTCCTCCAGTTAATTATACGAGGGTTCCAACACCTGGCATAGCCAGCAGGCATTTTCACTTTTTTAGTGATGAATTGTTTCTTATTTGAGCTACAGGTTAGCTTTGTTGATTTTTGTTTTGGCAAATATAACTGAACATTGATATTTTTGGAGTGACAATATGGAGCATGAAGCTCCAGTTCTCTTTAAGTGTCCTGTATAAAAGGAGAAAAAGAAAGGGTGGTGTTTTTAATAGTCATGTTACCAGGTAACTAAGAGTCTTCTTGAGAAAGGTATGAAAATGGAAATTGAAATCATTGACATCCACTGAGGACTTTGAAAGAGCCGGAGATGCTCCACTATTCCTCAAATCATCTAATTAGGCTCAGAGAATATATTTTCCTCTATGGTTTTACACTAATCAAAACCATAGTATACCATCTCAGACTCCCTGAGACAACCCATAACCCACCCATAGATAACTTTCCCATCCTGTTTTTGTAATTACAGTAGTGGTTCAATTCCTTATATGTACTGATGAATATGTTGCCAAGGAACGCTTTTGCTACAGCCCCTGTATCACTCCTTACACTCTTTCCCTGAAGAAGTTATATCTGCCCCCATGGACAGTGGTGCTGGATTGTGGAACTGTAAAATACAATGAGCCTGGGAGAAGTTGTTTTTAAATGGTGGTAACCTATCTGGACATTTGAGAGATCATATAGGAACAAGTAATTACGTGATTCAAGATGAAGGCTCATGAAGCACAGCATACAAACAGCAAAAACGTTTTCAGAAATATTAAGTGTAACTTATTAGAGAAACCTGTACAGCTTGGTAACACTATGCCTGTTGAAACTGAAACAATGTTGACATTTTTTTTGAAGAGAGGCTTAGTTAAAAGGAGAAGTATCCAAATGTTCTTTTTTGTATCTGGATCCTGAATGACAGAATTGCATGGTGTGCTCATGCACACATTAGCAGCCTGGAAACATTATCCACATGCTGCTAGATGACAGGGCAGATAGGAACACTGACTTGACAACCAATGCATGAAAGCAGGCTGCCCATTCTCAGGGCTCCAGAAGGCAGTCGATTCTGTTGCTTCACACATTATTTCTCAACCACAACTGCATATTAGCATCTCCTAGAGAGCCTCTAAAATGCCCCCCATTCCCATGACACACTCCAGACTACAGAAAAATTGGAAGGTAGAACCATGACTTATGAGGCTTCCTATGCAAACCAAAATCTAGTTAAACTTGGATGCTACTATATCTAACGCTGTCTTAATATTGTTGCTAATTTTCACTGGACCAGGAGAGCAATGTGGAACTTCAAGAGTATTCTCTTCTGGAACACTCTTAGACCTTGACAGTTGCAACAGATATGCACACAAGATGCACACGATAGAAATGCACACAGGATGAAAGGTGTGAACACGCAGACCCAAAGCTCCACTCAACTATATGCCTGCCTACATTAGATATGACAAATCTAAATGGCAATGCTGATATAAACTTCCTGTTTTTGTCAAGAAAGCACTGACCATTCCAGAATACAGAAACACCAAGGCTATCCAGAGCACAAGCCTTTTCTAAAATGAGCTAAGACAAGGACCAATATCATACATCAAATCCAGAATATATAAAAATTGTAACTAAGTAGGGAGAAAAATAGTTCAATTTTAAATATGTAAAAACCCAATGAAGATAAACAATTGACTACTAAATACATGAAGAACTGTTTAGCATAATTTTCCAAGAAAAATGCAAATCAAAACCACATAAATGACAATAACAATAATACTTTTCAAAAGGGCAATGAAAGTATTTTTGAGGTAAGGAGAACTGGAATGTTTGTACAATGCTTATGAGAATATAATTATCTCTACCCTTTTAAATGAAGTACAAATTCAAACTATAATCTAGCAGTTGAAGATTGATGAATAAGTGGACAGAGTCCAATGAGAGGAAATATGTGTGAGTTAGTTTTCTTATTTGTTACAAGAAAGAACCAATAAATAATGCATAACAAATGAATACTCTGAGGTTTAGTATAAATATTTTAAGGTGTAACATACATGTATATACTTCATGTGATTCTGTAAAGCTAACCTACTTCTCCTAGATGGTGAGGATATGAACTCTAAAAGAAAACTTCTTCCTCCTTCTTCCTCCTTCTTCCTCCTTCTTCCTCCTTCTTC
>JADRCH010000163.1:3620081-3679892 GCA_019843965.1 Rhynchomys soricoides
TTCCTCCTTCTTCCTCCTTCTTCCTCCTTCTTCCTCCTTCTTCCTCCAGTATACTATCCATATCAGTGAGATGGGTTGAGTTTGAGAACATAGTACTAACACCTTCCTTCGCTTTATAATGCCCAACAGTCTTCTAAATCCTTATTCTCAGACCTAAAGGTACTATAGCTTTACAACTCACAAAAGAAGCTCTTTGTAGCACAGATAGATAGATAGATAGGTAGGTAGGTAGGTAGGTAGGTAGGTAGATAGATAGATAGATAGATAGATAGATAGATCCAGCCAAGTTGCAGAGAAAACTGATGTGGGGGACCCAGCCCTAATTTATACATCTAGAGCTCAGTTCCTACACCCAAATCTCATGGAACATCTTCGAAGAGAAGGTAAAAAATTCTGAGAGCCAGAGAAATGGAATTTCTGCTGTGATATTGTGTCTCTTATACATGATAGGGAAGCTCCATCCAGAAAATGTCAACCACATAGTTGCATAGACAAGACCTAAAAATGATAACAACAACAACTGACACACCAGTATGTATGTATGGAGAACTTCACCTCTAGAAGAAGAGTTACAAGCTTAATGGATGAAGAGAGAGGGAGAATTAGTCTTCTCTAAGGACAAGCCCCAGAGAGGCTAGCCAATCCCAAGAGGTCAGCCTAAACACTAAATTTCAGCAGGATGTATTTATAAACTTATAAACATGCACATATATGTTATGTAGGAATTATAGTTAAAGAATATGAAGCTGTGGATTTTAGGAGTAGAAAGGACACAGGAGGAACTACTTGGAGGGGAGCGAATGTAGGGGAGGATGATGTAAATACAGTATTCATATATGAAATTATTGATCAATAAATAAAAACTCACGTATCTTATATGTTACAAAGAAAGAGAACCAATTAAAACTCTTAAAGCATAGAACTAAATAACATAAAAATAAAAGCTTAAGACATCACTGAAAATAATACTGAGTCAGACGGGAAGGTAAAGGCTCAGGAAGTATATAAAGAGAGCAAGACATGGAGTTTTTAATAGTAATATAAATCCTTGAACAGCCTTCAGTTTAAGAGAAAGAGACCCTTCTGGTTGAGGTGGTACATATCACTAGGACAATCTAAAAAGGCCAAGAGATAAGGCTACTATAAAGGAGACCCTCATTAAACAACGTAAAATATATTCAGTGTCAATGACTGGGAATAAGAAATTATGTTTGAGGAATATTAGTTGGGCTGGAAAGATGATCACTTTGTAAATCATTTTTCACATAAATGTGAAAATCTGGGTCCTGAGCATTAGAAACCTTGTAAAGCCAGACACCATAGCACATGTCTAAAATCCCAGGACTCTTGTAGAGAGAGGATATGCAGAGGCAGGAGAAATCTTGGAAGCTAGTGGCCGAGCTGTCGTGGTGTATGCAGACAAGAACAATAGGAAAGCCTCAAACAAGGCAGAAAGCAAGGACTAACAGCTGAGACTATCCTTCGACCTCGATGTGTGAACATGCTTACAAACACACACATACATACCCATCATAAACACTAAAAAGAAAATAAAGAACAATAATGAAAAGAGGAGAGGCATCCATGTCAGATACCAGTATTTTTCTGCAACTCGCTTACTCAGAGAACTCTGATTTTATGAGGCATAAGAAAACACCCAGCCTCTTCCATGTGCAAACCATATGAGTGATTGATACCCACTAGTATGTGAACAGAAGCTCTCTGAGGCGGGTTTCAGGAGAGCTGCTTTAGAAGGAGCTGAGCAGTCTTTCTTCTGTTGGTGACTGGGATGAAAATGTGATACAGGTGAATTGCCTTCCTTCTGCCATATGGTGACTTTGTGAATCAGAACGTTCTCCTAGGATACCATCGTGAGAAGATAGAAGGAACCTTGACCACCGATAACACTGTAGAACCACTTTACCCTTCCCCCAACCTGCGGCACAGCGGCTCTGTGGTGGAGGTGGTAGTAGAGGAAGGAACGCGACCTGCTTATGCCACTAATCCCCAGTCCTCTGTGGTTTGCAACCAAAAGAAATGCTTTACTACTATCAGATCATAATACAAAAATGTCAGACTCCAGGTGAAAATAATATACTAACTAGACAGAGAATGGCTTGTAAATCAAGGTGATTACATATAAATATGTGTATCTGCGATGGCGGTCCAAATTAAAAAGAAGAATATATGCACAAAACCTAAGGATAAAAGTATAGAGTTTCAGTAATAATAGGAACAGAACTCGTAGTCTTTGTACACAATGTTATACACAGGAATGAAGAATGGAGTTAAGGTAGGAGCTTGGGTTGGAGCGGGGAGGAAGAGGGGTGGATATAATCAAAGCACCTTGTGAGTGTGTAGGGGATTTTTAAAGAACTGACACATACTACGTACTCGAAAAGAAAGACAATAAATAGGATACATGAGCAGCCCGCCTGGGGAAGCATTTCTGAATGCACACACACACACACACACACACACACACAGTCTGTAATTGCATTTTAGATAGAATTCTCAGTGAGTTGCCCTCCAAAATAAATGACACAAACCGTTTTAAATGTGCTCGAGACATAACGGTGAAGAGTGTTTGCTGCTGTTTCAGAGAACCGGCACCTACATCAGGTAGCCTATAACCACTTGCAACTCCAGCTCTATTGGAACTAGTATACAATTCTAGTCCTCTTAGGAACCTGCACAAATATGTGTACAAAGCATACACACACACACACACACACACACACACACACACACACACACAAATAAAATAAAAATATACGTAGAAATAAAAATAAGTTTTAAATATTTCAAACATGTTTTGTCTTCAAGTATAACTTAAATATGTCAAAATATAAAAATAAATTCAATAGACTAGAGCTCTAACTACTTGAAGGTACTCACAAATAACTATTTTTAGTTTAAAAAGAAATCAAACATATTATATATACTACAGGGAATGACAGAAGTAAAGATATTTTGTCAGAGGCTCTAGCAAATGGTTGAAAATGTAGTAAGAAAAAATGCAGTGCTTTAAAGGCTTCAGTTAATTATAAACAAGAAAAAATGAGAAGGCTCGTGCATCCCAGGACCAAGGCTGTAAAGTCAGTAGACGTATGAGCACAGAAGAGGCAATGTTCTGGGAAAAACAGCAGCAATATTTCTATCTCAAGAAAATCCTTGGAGAAAATAGTTATGTAAATGCTGAGAAATATTTGCCACTGCTTGATTTCTGAAGAAAAATCTGAAACAATTTAAACTCCAGTTATTATAAGGATGATTGAAGACATCAGAATACATCACTTAGTAATGTAATGACTACACTAAAATAACCATCAAATTCTACATGCAGACCTACACTTGTGGAAATTAAAAAGCAGAATGAAATGTGAATCACATGGGATACTTTTATTTGAGCACTAAAGAACACATTTGCAATTAATGAAACTTGTGCCTTGACATTTTCAGGTATTTCTTTCCAGCAGACATGTTTTATTATTATAAACAAAAGAATACAGTCGAGAATGGTCTGTAATGTCAAGATGGCACATCAGATGAACAGGCTTGCTGTCATGTCTGATTATGTCCCAAAGACCTACATTATGGAACGGGGGACCTGACTTCTGTAGATGGTCCCCCAGCTTCCACCATGGCACACACAAAACACACACACGCATATACACACACATGCATACACACACATGCAGACACACACACAGGCAGCCTCACATAGAGAGATAGGAAAATGCAGACACACAGAGAGAGGATAAAAGAGAGAGAAATAGAGAGAGGTATGCACACATACTAAAATGAATGTAATAAAAGCTATAAAAAATGGTCGACTGAACTGTATTTCCCCAATGTTCTCTCTCAAAAACACTGTTCCATTTATTCAGAGATTACAACTCCTAATCACTGTAGCTGTGCACCCTCTCACACACTTCGTGTAAGCAATTACCACATGTAATATCATCTATATCTCATTTTTAGGATCTGAGGAATTGTTCATTGCTTTCAAAGCAGTTTTCTCTCTAATGCTACTGAGCATAGGCTTTTATTTCTTCCTCACTCAAAGCCCCACAACCATATCAGAATAGCAGAAGAAAAAAGAATAAGAAAATGTTAACCAGTGTGGAGAGTCAATGATTATTTATGATTCCATATCAGCATTTGAAAAGCTCTCATCCATCAAGATCTTTCTGCACCTTTAATATAGGGAAGATATAGACACATGTTAAGGTAATATTCTGGAAATTAAATGTAACAACTGTGTTGTATCCAGTTAGATGGTACCCCCATCTGCTTTTCTATCTCTCTCTTTCTACTCTAACTGAAACTCTTCTGGCAATCCACTTAGAATCACACTTAGAATACATGCACAAGTGTTCACAGTAGCAATCCACCCAGCTTAACTAGTGGGTGCAGAGTCTTGGCTTCCTCAAGCTTAAAAAGTCAGCTGTTTTTGTTTTTGTTTTTGTTTTTTTAAGGGAAAAGTCAAGTAGGTAAGATTTGAATTCACACTTTGACCCTGAGAAACTTCTTCTCTGCAGGCAGAGTTACAAGCTGGGATCAAAAGATCAAAAGCCTGCATACAGAAGTTAATCCTTGCCTATCATTCTTGGTGGGGTTGGAAAAACAACCTTCTCATTCAAAGTAATGAAATATACCAAACCAAATTTTAATCCTCATTCTCTGACCTCATCTTCTTTTGATCTCAGAATAGTAATTCTCCTCACTACGTGCTTAGCAATCCGTCATTTGCTGACATCATTACCTTTTATATTTGGGCTGCCCTTCTTTCCAGTCTTTTATTAAACCTATTTCTTTCAACCAAACCAGAATCTGCTCATCCGGGGCTCTCTGGCAATATGTGACATGGCACAGTTTTCATGCTTAGCACATTTTTATGAGTTAAATTTTAGTTCAAAAAGAAAATGAGTCAAGGGAGGTAAAGAAAGGAGACAATTAGACACAACAGCTAAGCATCATCTTTTTAAGTCCTCTAGTACCAGTAGCATTCAGAACAGTACTCTTCTCAGTTAAAAGTCATGGAAAGGTTAGGTATGGGACTGAGAAAGCAATGCAGAGGCTTCTGGGCAGGGAGTAAAAGAGACACCTCTACACCTAGATGGTGGAGAGCTCAGGTTACAGGCAACAGTTCATGAAATAAATGCCACTATCCCAACTAAAATGTATGTTCTGGGCTCAGTCAAAGATTGTCTGTGAAGTCCTCAAACTTCTATCTCATTGACAAAGCACTGATGAGAAAAACTCTTGGACTTTTAGTTTACAATAGAGCAGTGTGTCCTTCCCTACATAGAAGGACCAAATGACCAGTGAAATACAAATAAGATTTACATTTTTCCCTGTACTTTTTCCCAAAGTATATGAAGTCTTTTCCTTTAAGCAGCATGTCAGAGGAACAATGTATTTTTCAAGACCCCATGTACCATAGAGAGGAACACTCTCCATTTTGACCTACTCACCAGACTGTGTATTATCTCTGACATTGTTGAAGTGGATACTTGGTGGAGTTGAGACTTTCATCTGCAGGACAAGGTAGCACATATGTCACAGGAGCTACTAGCGTTCAGAGAGCGACCAAAGCAATGAGGAAGAAGGGGTTGGACCATATGAGTTGCTTTTGCCAAAACTAAAGATTGACTGATACCACAGGAGGATCCTGAGATGAGGAGGCCTGGACATGTGCTGGGGCAAAGGTTGGTGACAAAGTAAAAGAAAATTTCTCCACACCACCTTCTTTACACAGGTACCACCCTGTATGCACCTAGAAGCACACAATGTGAATGCATCTCATCTTAAAAGGCAATTTCTTAACTTTTTATGAGAATTGAATATCATGGATCTCCAGTTAAGCCTTGAGAGAGTTGATGTGCTGCATTCTCAGGTATAGCCGATAAGTCTGCCTCCCCATAGGCGTGAAGGCAAAGTAAATTATCCAGCCATGTACAGGCAGAGAAAGGCTAGGAACTCTAACTGTATACGCACTTCCTGGACTACACATTGTTCTTTTAGGTCCTGAATTCTTTTATAGGAAAAGACTTAGTTCTTGAAATGTGATCTCAATTCACATTCAGTGGGTCTTCAAATAAGGGTTTGACTATGATGTGCCTCTGATGAGAAAGAACAAGAAAGCCTGGTGATCCAGGAATAAAACATGAATATAATCTTCCCAATCTCCGCCCCTCATAGATTATAGACATCTGATGACTAAAACCAGGTTCTGTGAGATCAGGGCACACAAATGAGGTCAGATTTGCCATGAGTCTTAGAGCACTAGAAGCAACCCTTAAAGCAGAAGATAGGACAGGACCAGATAATTAAGAGAGCAGCCACCTGGTGAAGACTGGAGGACAGACATGGAGCAAACTCATACCAGGACCAGGGCCTAGAATAGTTGCCCACCTGGGACAGGGATCCTTCTCTGTGTGTGTACACTAGAAGCATTTCAGGAACATCCAAATTGCAGTGATTCCTTCTACCCTGTCATGATTTCCAAAGGGCCACGAGTCATTCTGCATCTCTGTACTATAGTTCTGTGAAGAGATACCATGCCCACAGAAAATCTTATTAAAGAAAACTTTTAATTGGGTTCGCTTACAATTTCAGAGGTTTAGTCCATTACCATGGTGGTAAGCATGGCAGCATGCAGGCAGCTATGGTGCTGGAACACTAGCTGAGGGTTCTACATCTGGATCTGCAGACAGCAGGAGGAGAAAGACTCTGAGCATAAAATGGGCTTTTTGACCCATCTCTAGTGGTACCACTTAATCCTTTCAAACACTGCCATTCCCTGGTAACTAACTACTCAAGTCTATAAGCCTATGGGGACCATTCTCATTCAAACCATGGGCACGTGGCCTGTCCTACTGAACCCAAAACATGAAACATAGGACTTATTAAAGGCTTCTGTAGCAATGGATCACACAGAGAAATAATGCTTGCATCATTGTAAACCAGTTGTTAATTTTCTGCTGGAGGGAGTATAGTGTGGTCATTTCAGGGAAACTGCACTGTCTCTGAGACCAGTTGACAAAATTTTTTGAGAAACAGGTTGGACCTGCTTTTATCTGGTCCTCTTAACTAACAATATCTATTTAGGACAAAGATTCTTAATAGATCCATTATTAAACACTGGGTTGTATTGTTAGAAGTTAATAGTTAATAAAATCCTAATGTTTTAGACTGACTTATTTTTCATTGTACTTATTATACTAGGGATGTTTCAGGGTTATTGTTCGCAACACTGGACTCGTGCACCTGCACTCTGCAGGTGCAGCCATTCGGTGACTACCAATTTGTTTCAAACGGACTGGATGTAAGTCAAGTGCTGTGCTAGATGCAAGAACAGCAGTCAAAATAACAACTGAGGGGCCTGCCCTACAGAGAGCAAGCATCTTAAAAATATTATTTTGAGTATTATGATGGGCAAAGTAAAAGCTATCAAGGAGACTCAGAGCAAATTGGCTTGGCAGAGGTTACGTAAGTCCATTTTTTATTGAGATGCTGATCTAACTAAAAATCAGGAACTGCCCAAACCAGTAGTTTATCCTTAAAGTTACAGAAAACCCTCCCTGGAGGAAACTAAGGGCTATAATAATTATGATCTATGACAGTATAATAATCTTTACTTCTTTATATGATTGGAGGCATTCATCTTTCCTAGGAGTATGTGAAATGGAATGTTCTAGGCATCATAGTAGAGAAAAATCAAGACTTACAGAGTGTAAAGCATAATAGTTTACTTAATAAAGTGCTTACCAGCATGAGGATTTGAGTTTGATCCTTAGAATCATGTTTTTTAAAAGGGGCTAGGTACCGTGGCACATTTGTAATCCTGGCACATGGGAGGCAGACAGGTGGTTCACTTGGCTCGTTGGCCACCAAGTCTAACCTACACGATGAGTTCCAGGTTAATGAGAAGCCCTGTCTTAAAATCCAAGGATGGAGACTGTGATATAACACCTGAGGTTGTCTTCTGGCCACCACATCCACAGTCACTCACACTTACACATGTACATGCATGTACACACACAGACACACACACACACACACACACACACACACTACAAACATGCTTTGGAAATGTGTCTTTCTTCATCTATGTTCTGTTGTTAAATCTGAGAGTGGGTAATTATTTTTTACTGAAATTTATTTTGACTCATGACTGGAAAATGAGAAATCCACCTCTAATGAAGGCCTTGAACCATTTAGGGTAAACTTATTTCTTGACTACAAGTTGTTGCAGTGACTGACCCAGGCCTCAGAGAGTGAAAGCTTACTCTTGAAAGATGGCATTAATTCACTGATATGGGCAGAGTTCTTAGTACTCCAATACCTCCCAGCAGGCTCTACCTCCTGCTTTGCCACACAGGGACACACTCTAAGCACAACACTCATCCCCTTGCCCTGAGAATTTTGTACTTATCACAAACAAACTGCATTCATTTCAGCCCCACAGTCTGGAAAGTCTTACCTTGTTATAGAATTTCAAAGGCCAACTGTAAGCCTGTGAAATTCAGACAAGTATTCTAAAATACAACAATGAGACAGACATATGACAGATTGCCACATTATAAAAGGGAGATGTTGGCTACTCTCTCAGTTTGAGATTCCAGTCTGGTGCCTGCCACTTTCTAAGACTGGTGTTATTCATTGTAGGTTATCATGATGGTTTGTGGGTTCCAGAAATATCCCATGGCTCCATAAGATGTTGCTCATAAGGACTCAGAACATGTTCTATATACTTCTCCAAAATACTTCAGTATAAAAACCATTCAAAAATGCAGTGTGATATTTGAATGTTATAAAAGTTTTGATCCATGTTAAAAAATATAACAGTCCAGTCCCATCGGGTACCACCACTAGCTTAATTTTGTTTATTGCATGGCTTGATTAATAATTAAAATCACACATAGTTATTCTTCTTAACCATATCTGTTTTCACCTAGCAGAGTGACACTGAAACAACAGAAATGTATTCCATGTATTGTCATATTTTTCCATTTTTAATACCGAGAAGTATTATGCTCTGTGACTACATCTGGACTTGTTTTCTCATCCCTTCCCTCCATGGGTGAACATCTGGAATCTTTCCAATATAAAGCTGATAAGTAATCTTCTGCAGATTTTATTGTGGACCTTCAAAAGAAGTTGTAGGTCACACAGTAAAGTTTATGCCCTGTTTTATACAAACAGCTAAAACTTCCTCACTACGGATACACATGACCTTTCTTCTGCCTACACTGTGTGGAATTTTGTTGGTTCTGCATCATTTCCTGGTTGTGTCAGTCTTTTGAATACTATAGTTTTGTCATCAAGTGATTCCTTGTAGTGAAAATTTTGGAATTTTGGTTTCTTTAGAAAACACAAAACTACTGTAATAATCTCCTTTTATTTTAATCCTGTAGGTATTGAGATATAGGGCTGCTTATGACTGTCCAAAGTAGCTGACTATGATTTGCCTCATGCTCTAGAAGAAGTGTTGTTTTGCCAGCTGGAGATAATTTGTGCAATTGAGTGATGTTCGGAATTCTGGGAACTTTCCAGAGGGTATATAAATGCTAGAGCCCACAGAGGCGAAGTCTGTTAGTTGTTGAGGTGGTTCAGGAGGATTGATTTTGCTTTGTGAATAGTCATGCTCAAACATGAAACAAGAAGAAAGAAATTAGATCAAGGATCTCTATTTCTCCCTCCCCCATCTCCCTTTCTCCCTGTCTAGTTATAGGGTATTACACTGGGGGGGGAGGGGGAAACAGGGTAAAGGATGGGAAAAAGAATAACCCATGAAGTAGCAATGACCAACTACAATCCCTCCCAATGTAGATTTGTTTGTTAATTTTAACATACTTTGAAGAATTCATATATAATCGTTCATCAACCAACTGTATAAATCTTTCTTTACCATTTTAATACTTTGTTGTTTTGATATTGTTACTTATATGTCCTTAATGATAGATCTTTGTCAGATACATTTTATGTGTTTTATTTTTATCTTTCCTATACATTATAACATATTTTCTTTCACAAAAAAAGGAATTATCAAACATCTTTCAGTGAGCATAGCATTTTTGTGTCAGTAAAATTTAGTTGATTCATTCATAATGATTGGCTCTTGATCAATACTGGGAAACCTGTGACTCATCAAAGATATGAAGCTATTCTTAGGTAGTTTCACCAAAACCCTCGATCTTGAGCCTATGACCCACATAAAGTGTTTCTTGGTCTAGTGTGTTGCTCAGTAGAGGTGGAGATTCATGTTCTTTTTCTATATGCACACCAGTTGTGTAGCACAACTGTAAAGACTCCTCATCCCTGCCTTGAATTCTTTGGGCACATGTCAAAAACAGATGCTTGCATATATGAGGTTTCATTTCTACATCCTGATATTTTGCTCTGGAGATCTACCTGCCCATCATATGTCATCACAGTGCTGTCTTGACTTTCATAGCTTTCTCAGAAAACCTTGAAGTACCTCAAGCTTTCCACCATGCTCTTAATTTTACAAGTCTTATGGATAGTTTAGACATGTTACTATTCTACAAAAATTGTATATGATTTTATCAACTTCTACTGAAAATCTCTATTATAACTACAATTTAATTGACTCTTCATATAAACTGAACAAAAAACTTGGACCCTAAAAATATCAAGCCACCTCCATCCCCAAAATAGTGAACTTCATTTTCTCAGGTCTCATCCATTCTTCTCAGCAGTGATTCACAGATATTTCATCTCTTTTTGACATGCCTAAGGATTTTACATTCCAAATTTAGGCACATCTTATGAATACAAAAATGAAACTCTTTCACAAATATTTTCCCCAAGTCCTCCCAATTATTTTTGACCCTCCCACTGATCCTCATTATCTAGACACTCACAATTTTTTCTACTGAGAAGATTCCTTAATCATTTCTTTCTCTCACTCTTCTCATAACTGTTTCCATCTTCTGAAAGTTTTTACCTACCTTTTAGCTCATTACTGTTTCTCCCTACTCACAATGTTTTAGTTCTTTTTTTCCAAACTACTTTTGTTTTCTTTTTATTGGTTATTTTATTTACTTACATTCCAAATGTTATCCCCCTTCCTGGTTTCTCCTCCACAAGTCCCCTCTCCCATCCCTCATCTCCCTGTTCCTATAAGGGTTCTCCTCTACACACCAACCCACTTCTGCCTCAACACCTTAGCATTCCCTTAGGCTGGGGCATCAAGCCTCCACAGAACCAACAGACCCCCTCCCATTGATGCCAGATAAGGCAATCCTCTGCTACATATGCAGCTAGAGCTATGTCCCTCCATGTGTACTCTTTGGTTGGTGGCTTACTCCCTGGGAGTTTTGGCGGTGTCTGGTTGGTTGATATTGTTGTTCTTCCTATGGAGTTGCAAACCCCTTCAGCTCCTTTAGTTCTTCTCCTAACCCCTCCATTGGGATCCCCGTGCTCAGTCCAATGATTGACTTCTAGCATCCACATCTATTGGTCAGGCTCTGATAGAGCCTCTCAGGAGTCAACTATATCAGGTTCCTGTCAGCAAGCACTTCTTGGCATCAGCAATAGTGTCTGATTTGGTGTCTGCTTATAAGATGGATGCCCAGGTGGGGCAGTCTCTGGATGGCCTTTCCTTCAGTCTCTGCTCCACTCTTTGTCCCTGTATTTCCTTTAGACAAGAGTAATTCTGGGTTAATATTTTTGAGATGGGTGGATGGTCCCATCCCTCAACCAGGGCTGTACCTAACCTTTGTATATGATCTCTACAGGTTTTCTCTCCCCTTTGTTGGGTATTTCAGCTAATTTCATCCTCATTGCGTCCTGAGAGACTCTTGCTTTCCTGGCATCTAGGACTTTCTAATGGCTATCCCTAGTTTCCCATTCCCCACTGCTACACACCTCAGCTCAATTTCCTGACCCTCTGAGCATCTCCCCATTCCTCTCCCACACCTGATCCTGGCCCCAATTTCCCTTCCCCCATACTCTCTCCCTTTCAGGTCCTTCCCTCCTTCTACCTCCTCCCATGATTATTTTGTTCCCCCTTCTAAGTAGGACTGAAGCATCCACACTTTGGTCTTTCTTCTTCTTAAGCTTCATATGGTGGTCAAACTACTTATATTTATAAGTAAATTCAATATTTCCAGTATGTGTAATTACACTTCTGCCTCCATTCTTTTCTTATTTAAAAGCTTCTTCTCTCAAACATGAGCATTGTAGAACAATGTGGAGGCCAGATGTTTGACTGTCCCTTGTGCTGTCTGATACCTGGAACATTCATGGTATCCCTTTCTCTTGAGAATGGATACCTTTGTTTCAGCTTTTTCTGCTGTGAGAACTTACTTTTCTGTAGCCATGCAGTAAGCTTAAGAATTGACCCCTCTCAGATTAGCCCATAGTCTCTGCTGGCTCACTATGTGGCCTACAGTACTGTGTAAGAAAACAAATACAGATGTTACTACATAGAAGTCACCTATGAGCTATTCCCTGGGCAACAGGCCCAGAAGCACTCATAGAGAGGCCCCATGTGAGGCAGAGCTGGTGGAGGCTGCTCTGATGAGCACCATCTCCATCCAAATCTAAGAGAACTCAGTCCTTTTGCGTAAGAGCTCTGTATACCAAGCCTAAAGAAAAATATGTTTCAATTTCTTTTTTCTTTGAAGAAAAACCATATTGCTTCAAACAGCCAAAGATCTAGATTAAAGGATAAGTATATCAAATCCACAGAAACAATGAACTTCATGGTTTTTCTGCTTAAACTGTGTGATGGATGTCTTTGACGTCCAGCTTCCTTACAAGTCTTTTTTAACAAGTTACACAATTAATTTCATCTTTAGCAACAGGAAATGGTGTTATCTGCACCAATATTAATTTTCCATGTGAGCTCATAGCATGGACATTGAGGTTGAATCCTAAGTTCAGACTCAAAATGTCACAGGAGCTATGTGAACTTGAAAAAGCTACTAAAATTCTCCCAGCCTCAGTTTTCTTGCATGAACATAGGGGTGGGGTGCAGGTAGAGAATCTCCTTTTCTTTGCATTTCCTGTGTGGATCCAGAACTATTCTTGTTACATTGACATCCACATCTGTGAAGAAAGCTCTGCCACAAACCTGTGTTCACAAACACAGCCAGGCTGGCTTACTTTAGGTGGGGAAACCAGAGAAAAGGCAGAGTGGAAAAATTCATATATTAACAGATATGATGCTCTGGATGGCAGTAAGGCACACTGAAACCCTTGAAGCAATCAGATGAAGAAAAGCTAATAGGGTGTGTGATTGTGTGTGATGAATGAGAATCCTCAAGACCACTACACATATCATGTCACACTCTCCCACTTATGAGCTGACTTTAAAGGAGCAGCTGCATGAGTTTTGTGTCCAGTAGAATCCTGTCAGTGGCATGAGGGAACCTAGAAGTGGAGCTCTAGGTTCTAGAAGTGAGACCCTGACAGCATCCAAGCTTCTTGATTTCGGACTAATATAGATGAGGAAGAAGAAATATTAGAACCCAGCTTTGTGTGTTGGGTCTACCCATACTGCCTGCACACTCAGGTCTGGCTCAGGTTATTATTGTCCTGCTGTCTTGTCATCTTAGGCTCATCCACCTACATAACATAATATGTGTGAATACAGTATGAACAGGATTGAGCCATGAAACTTTATATATTTCTGTTCTTGGTCCTGTCCATTGCCTGTACTGGGTAGCCATCTCCTCCTCTGACATCTACCTATGTCAAAGTCTCATTCAGCCTCAGACTCCCTTAAGGATTCTCCGCAGTGTTTGGTTTATAAACTTAGCTAGCATGTTAGTGTGAATCCCAACTCAGTTTCACAGGTAGAATATTCTCATGCAAGTAGTATCCCACTCAGGAGATAGGGCATTACAAGCACCCAAAATAAATTATTTTCATTAGGTATGCGTTTGACTGTGTGAATGTACTATGGTTTATTTTGCACTTTACTGTTCTTGGGTCATTAAGTACTTTCTAGTTATGAGAAATGACAGAACTACTGGAATCATTGTATTCTTTGGTTGACATATGTGCTCATTTGTGTAGGGCATTTCCTAGCATGGAAACTGTTGGATCACAGACTACACATTTTCCAAAGTTCTCATGCCAATAGATGTCTCTTGTAGAATGTGATAGCTATTTAATGATACAGGGTAATGAGTTTTATCATGACAAGTTGATGCATGCATATAACGTACTTTGATC
Source organism: Rhynchomys soricoides (assembly GCA_019843965.1). Taxonomy (NCBI): domain Eukaryota; kingdom Metazoa; phylum Chordata; class Mammalia; order Rodentia; family Muridae; genus Rhynchomys; species Rhynchomys soricoides. The sequence goes on from JADRCH010000163.1 coordinate 3,634,299, forward strand.
ACATTTATCCCAATGATGTTTTCTTGTCCCTCTGTCTGCTTTTCCCTTCCACAGCCCCCAAAGTCCTCCTCTACTTTCATGTGCTTCCCACACCTAAATTCTACATCAGAGAAGATGCTTGTCTTTCTGTATCTGGGTGATCTCACTTATCATGAAGCTTTCTGGTTTTATCCATCTTTTGTGTACATGATACCATTTCATTCCTCTTCGTGGTTGAATTAAGCATCATTTTGTGATGATTTATCCATTCAGCTAGTAATGACCATTCAGACTGATTTTGCAACTTGACTGTTCTAAGTATTACAGTGATAAACATGTGTGTGCAGGCATCTCTACACTACACTAATAATGGATCTTGGATCTTGGGAGGAGTTAGATTAGGAGTATCTAAAAACCACAGATTTTAATCAACATTCTTCAAAGAAGCAGAATCAATAGGCTCAATACCCATGTTGGAAATCAGATTGGCTTGGGAATATACTCCAATTCAGTTGCAAAGGATAGACAAGGCCAACATCTCAACTCTACAAAGGTGAGAGTTCTCTCTTCTACAGGAGAATCAGTCCTTTATGGTATTCAGTCCTTCAACTGAGGGACTGAGGACTATCAAAGGAAGGCACCTGTTTTATTGTATCCCCAATTCAAATGTTAATATCATCCTTAAGCGCTCTTACACACATAACCAGAATAATGTCTGACAAACTCTCTAAGAACCCAATGACCCAGGGAAACTGACAGTCAATAATTATTCCATGTTATCATCTCACCTGAAACCATTCCTTTTAATTGATGGATAGTATTCTAGCGTGTATGTGTGCATACAGCTATACTTACAAAAATGAAACAAATGAATGAACTTTTTCAATACTGTACATGTGAATTTAAACTACAATGTCAATCATTCTCCATGCTATATAGTTCATTGTATGACTATGTAGGAATTTATTCACTCAGCTGACAGTCCTGTGGGTAGTTTCTACTTTTAAAACTCATAATGCTTCTGTGAGTGTTTAGGGTACTACTCATAGGGTTCTTAAAAGTGTTATAAAGGTTTCTTTTCAAATGTCTCCTTGCAGATATATACAGGGGTTTTTCTTGGGAAGTCAAAGGTCAAGTAATAGTGTAGTCTATCTGTACATTCAGAAAAGCCCCTCACCATCTATCCTCTGTCCATGAAACTGCCATTTTCTCTCCTTCTAGTCCCATTTTCTATGACCTAACTAGTTTCTTCCCTCTCTTAGACATTTCTCATGAATTTTTTATTAATAATTATTTTTTTATTTACATCCCAAATGTTGCCCACCCTCCCGATAACCCCTCCCAGAGTTCTTCTCCCATACCCATTCCTTTCCCCTCTGAGAAGGTGCCCCACAGCATCTCCCCTCCTGGGGCATCAAGTCTCTACAAGATTAGGTGCAACCTCTCCCACTAAGGCCAGACAAGGTAGTCCTTATGTGCTACATATATGCCACAGGCCTTAGACCAGCCTATATATACTCATTGGTGGTGGATCAGTCTCTGGGAGTTTTCAGGGGTCCAGGTTAGTTGCTACTGTTGGTCTTCCTATGGGATTTTCGTTTCCTTCATTTCCTTCATTCTTTCCCCTAACTCTTGCATAAGGGGTCCCTGACTTCAGTGCAATGCTTGGCTGTATCTGCATCTGTCTCAGTCAGCTGCTGATAGAGCCTCTCAGAGGACAGCTATGGTAGGCTTTTATTTGCAAGCATAGCATAGCATCAGTAATAGTGTCAGGGTTTGGTGCCAGACCATGAGATGGATCCCAAGTTGGGCTGGTCACTGGTCTGCCATTTGTTCAGTTTCTATTCCATTTTTGTCCCTGCATTTCTTTTAGACAGGAACAATTTTGGGTTGAAAATTTTGAAGGTGGGTTGGTTTCCCCATCCCTCCACTGGGATCCCTGTCTAAGTATTGGAGGTAATCTCTCCAGGTTCCATATCCCCACTGTTGGGCATTTTGGCTAAGGTCACCCACATTGAGTCCTAGGAAGTTCCCACATCCTAGGTCTCTGGGACTTTCTAGATGTCCTTCCCATCCCTGGCAGCTGCATATTTCCATTAATTCATGAAATTTTTTAAAGAAATACTTTTAAGAACACCTACACAATTAGCTGAAGTCAAGCTGATGCTTACTTAGAGACTCCTCCTGAATACTTTTCATGATTCCAGCAAATTCCATTTATAATTGTGACCTGCCTGCAAGATACATTGGTATAGTTGTGCCACAAAAAGATGTTGTGAGAGTAACCATTTACTATCTGGTTGGACTTAAAGCTCACTCGATAGGTGTGACCCATCCCAGATACTGCCAGGGTGAGACTAGATAGGCTATGGACTTAGGGGCAAACAAATGCTACTGTTCTGCTAAAAGAACATAGCAGTAAAATTACTCCTAATGGCATTCTGCTATACCCTTAGATGGCATTTCTCAGCAATCATTAGAGAAACTGCCTTCTGCAATAGATGGGAACAAATCAGAGACCCACAGCTAAACAATGTGCAGAAAGTGAGACTCTGGAACTCTCAGTCCTACATGGGATGTCTCCATCAAATTCCTCCCACCAGAGCTCAGAGAAATGTAGAGATTGTAAGAGACAGTGGGGATGGAGGACATCAAGGAAAGTGGTCTTCTGTATACAACAGGACTGTAGCACATATGAACTCACAGAAACTAGCAGCATGCTTAGGATCTACAGAGGTCTAAGCTAGATGGTGTCCCAGTGCTGAGAGAGAGTTGACACAAGCCCTCATCTCTAATCTGGAAGCTGTCTCCAACTGGCAATGGCTCACATAGGAAAATTAATTTTTTTCTAACAGAATTTCACACTAGGTATATAAACTATACTTGCAGGTAGGCCCTATGGCCATCAGTAGATGACTCACACTACACGAACTCAGTGGTATTTGAGGAATTTTGTTTGCTTCTTTTGTTGTTGTTTTATCTCATACTTCATAATGCTTTGTCTGAGCATTAACCTTAAAGGTCTTTTGTTTCTATATTATGTTTCTAGTTTTGTATTTTAATGGAAATTCTGTATGTGCAAATGTGTATGCCTCTGTATGTTTCTTTTGATTTTACTTTGGCTCTTTTTTTTTCTCCTTGTTTGTTTGTCTTGTCCCATTCTGGCTTGTTTGTTGGTGTTGTTTTTCCTTGGATGCCTGTTTTCTAATGAGAAAGAGACAGAAAGAATAAAAGAGGTACAGATTTGTGGGTACGGAGGCAAGGGGGAGCTGAGGAGGGCTGGAGGAGGGGAGTGGGTACGGAGGTAAGGGGGAGCTGAGGAGGGCTGGAGGAGGGGAGTGGGTATGGAGGTAAGGGGGAGCTGAGGAGGGCTGGAGGAGGGGAAATTATGATCAAAGTACAATAGTATGGAAAAATCTATTTTCAATAAAAAGAAATACTGTTGAAGCATAAAATTCTTATAGAAAAATGCATGTTTTAAAAGTGCAGCATAATGAACCCCAAAGTTAACACATTTAAATAACCCAATATAAAAGGGATCATCACCCAAGTATGATTCCAACTTCATGACACTCCGCTCTCTCTGAAGTTACCATGCCAGCAAAGTTGCATCAGAATGAAAACATACACCCATTTTACATATTTCCCTTTTATCTTGTCAACATTTCAGGATTGTCATCTCCTGTCTATGTCCATGGGTTTAAGTTCTGCTTAAATTGTTTGCTTTGCTAATGTGGTTGAGCATCTTCCCATGCTCATTTGCCAGAAGGGCCTTGTCAGAGGGAAGTGGGTTTTTGTCTTTGAGTCTTTAATTTTGACTCTTTCCCTAGGAATACACACTTACTCAGCTCTGTCATGTCGAAGCCCTTTACTTGTGGACTTAACATCTTCCCATGTTCAGTCCACTGACTACTTCACGCTGCTGTATAAGTCACAATAAGACTTCTTCAGGATATTTCCCAAATCATGTTCTGTCGTGATAGAGAACCCTTAACAGTTACCAAGGGCACTGGAGAGAAGGCTGGCCTACATGGCTCACAGATTGGCTGTGACTGTAAAGAATCAGGCTTGTGGCTTAGGTTACATCAACCTCAGGTACTAGAGAGTATTTAAGACCGAATGCACATCAGTCTGTTCTACAGTAATTCCTGAGCATTCTGGGAAGGAGCTTAGGTGACCACACTCTGGGAGATGAGATCTCATAGGAAATCCCTAGTCACATTTAAGACAAACATGGACCCCTGCCTCCAAATGAGTCCTCAGTGGAAGCACCAGCACTGTTCGCTTACATTTAGTAGATCAAAGTGTTCCTCTGCCAGCTGATTGACGGGATAAGAATTCTGCCAGAAAGCGATACCAGCTGAGACAAATGCATAACTCTGATTTCAGAAGCACAAACATGACCTGAATTAATGGACCAGCTAAATATCCCAATTATTCCTTAGTGGAAACTGGAGCAGAGATAAAGGTCTATCACAGAAGTAAGGAAAGCCCATCCAGGGAAGCACAAGTATGGCCTTGGGGTGTCCCCTTAGGATGAGGCCAGGCTGGGCAGGTCTGTAGGATGGTGAGGGCTGTGCTGGCTGCAGGATCATAACTACAGAGGAGAGAGCAGCACGTGGATCTTCCTTGTCGTCAGGCAGAACTCTTCAATGAGGTGGGCTCAGGGAGGGCTCTGTGCCTCCGTTCTGGTGAGCAATAGCCAGAAGCTTTGAGAGGCAGAAGAGGCACTGAGCAATCGATCAGCAGCTGCTGCCCCGGCTAACTGAACTCTCTCACCAGGCTGCAGGTACAGAGACAGTGAGTCTTGACCCTGCCTGAGCCATGCCAGCCAACCTCACAGAGGGCAGCTTTCATGCCAACCAGACTGTGCCGATGCTACGAGAGTCTTCCCCAGTAGCTTGCACTGAAATCGTGACTTTCACTGAAGCGCTGGTGACTGAGGAGTGGGGCTCCTTCTACTCCTCCTTTAGGGTAAGTGCCCCGGCTTTAAAGGCTAGAACAGGTAGGACTGGAGAGGGCAGAGAGAGTCCTAGCTGCTGCTAAGAATGGTTTTCATTCTCTTTCCTTTTCCTCCTTTCTCTCCCCCCCCCTCTCTCTCGTCCTTTTTAACTAAGGAAGGGGGAGATTCCTCCAACCTGATAAGTTTAAATTATTAGACGTATAGTTTTCAAAGCCCAGTACTGTGGTTCCTTAAGAATGCAGATGTGATATATTTTTGCTGTTTCTGTGTACACTTACAACTTGTCAGTACACTTACCTGTGCGATATTTCACTCTACGTTCCTCTGGCAGAGAGCACTGTAGTTAACTCTCGAGCAGTGCTTGAAGGGTCTGTTTCTAGCAAAAATAGCAAGATTTCCATTACACATTTTTCCTCTATGCGTGCTCATTGAACGGTTGTGGTTTTGTGTTTTGTTTGGTTTTTGCTTTTGAAACATCTGAGGATTGGAAAGCCACATCCCTCGTGACTGACACCAAGAGAGAGTGGAAGGCAGGGAAGACCCTTCTGCCTTTTCTGTGCCTTCTCAATGAAGGCACAGAAAAATACATTCTTTGTCCAGTTGTTGGTGGTAGTGTTTGCCCAGGTTGCTGCCTAGAATAAATAAGATGAATCTGAATTTGGTGAGTTTCATCTCCTGAGTATCAAAGGACCATAACTCTCTCATTAAGCTAGTATTGTCCCATGTTTTCTAGAAAGTTCTAGTGGACAAGAACAAATCAGGTGTCTAGAAAATATGAGTTTGCTGCTTTGTACATGAAAGCCCTGGGTGGTGGGGGTCATATGTGAATACCCTGCCTGCCTAATGTGCCTCGTGTAAGTCATCCTCTTCAGTCACAGTCTTCTGCCTGTCCTTCATGTCCAAAGGAGAATCCTTCAGGAAAAACCCTAGTCACTGCTGTGTTTTGCTGCTATTGTTGATAATTTTCTAGTGCTCTCCAGATAGTTTGGCTTTACAGTTAAACTTTTCATTACCTTGATATCCCCCCTCTACTCTCTGGACCACTCCCTGCTCCCACCTCTTAGAACAGAACTTTTTAGCTGGGAGCTTTTCTGGGAGTCAGACAGCTTTCTCCTTCAGTGCCGAGTCTCAGAGTGAATTACTGCTGGCTTCGGGGGACCTGGTCCCTTAGACTCACCTAACCTGCACACACGCAAATACATACACACACACACACACACACACACACACGCACACTTGCTCAGCACACCTGTTCATTACCCCTGGCTAGTGTTTGAACACTGCCTTTTCTGAAACCAGCTCATGCTCCAGAGTGAATCTCAGCAGGCTTCTTGTGCCCAGGAGCCTTGGGCTCTGCAGTGCCACTGCCAAGTTGCCTTTGATGTTTATGAAACAGGACAGCAAGCATACTGAAGAGATTGCCCCCCTTCCTAAGAGGCAATAATTGTCAATAAGGTGATTGTTCCAAAGCTCAGGCAGTAAGTACTCGCTGCTGAAGGCTCATTTGCCATCTTAAATTCCACCTGAGGAAATGTTTTGAACGCACAAATCCCTGCACCCTGGCTCTACACTACTATTAGCACACTCTGTCCCAACAATGTCATTGTCATTAGACACTGGATAATTGCACCCTCTGTTTCATTCTTGTTGGGCTAGTGGCCAGTGAACAAAGAGAAGCAGAAAGGAATTATGCCCATTGCACTGGGAGAGATTCGGGGTTCTACTTCATTTGTGAGAAATGTATTCATTGACTAGAGCAGAAATTTTCAGATACACAAAAATAAGGGGGGCAGCCTTGGCAACCTAGCCTCAACCTTTAGTAGAACTTCATTCTGTGGCTGCCTTTGCACACAAGCAGTTCTGTTACACTGTTCACCCAGAAACCTGTCTGTGATTCAAACCCTTCTTAGCTGTGCTTTCTTTTATGCCACATAATTCTAACGTGAAAAGCCAAAACTGTGCCCTATTTACTACTCCCTAAACCTGTCCCTGTAATTAACATTGCCTTTGCAAAAAGCAATGAAAGAAACATAAATTGCAGAAGAGTGAAATAAAATAAATAAACCTTGACAGGAGTCAACGTGGTGGAAATCCCAATAACAGCAGTTGCTGTACAGCCATTTGTTCAACTTCATGCCAAGAGCCAAGCTGTGCGACTCCATGGGCAGCTCTTGTCAGTCCCATACTCATGGCATAAGCACTTGGCTTCCATCTTCATCTGGGTTTATCTATGTTCTTCCTGTTCTTTAAGGATCATCAGGGGTTGCTTCCCCCAAGTACTTCTCACATACCCCCTTGAGTTCCTCAAGTTCTTGGACCATGAGTATCATTACTTCCCGAAGCTGTCTCAGACTCCTGCTGCAGTATTTGTTGGGTGAATGTGCTACAGACTCTGAGCTCTTAATATTGGTTTCATATGCTCTCCTGTACCCAGTACTTTGCTAGAGACAATTGGTAGACAGCTGGAGCATGAATAAAGTATAACATTCTTCTCCCATCCTCAGTATTCATTAAAATGGGCACCACAACATTGCCTTTCTTCTTGGAAGAAATGGGGGAACCTGGTGAGAGATCATTCATTCTGCCAATCCATCCTCATCCAATGTAGTCTCTGACAACTGAACTCACCAAAGGGAAAGAACACATTCACCCAATACCTATTCCATTTTAAAGCCAATGAGACTAAAGTCAGTCTTGGATTCCCATGACTGAGATTAATAGGTCTGCTTTGGTGTCAGGATAAGTCCTAGAAAATTCAACCCACCCAATCATAGACTTACGTTGTTTCAACCTTCATAGGCTACATCTCTGGGACTCTTTATCATTCCTGTTCTTCTCAGACCCAAAGCTATGTTGGCAGAAGACACGACATCACTGTGTCTGGCTTTCTGGCTCTTCTTTCTGAAGCTTAGAACCTTTGATTTCATCCAATTCTACCCCCTTCCTCCATTTTAACTTCAGCTCTCACTGTCTCACCCTCCCGCATTCTCCTAAGCATGTCAGACTCCCCAAAATCTCAGAAGTGCAGTCAGGTGTGAGCCTGCCTCCCACTTACCTCCCCAATAGCTGCATGTAGACATGCAGTTGTAATCTGGGGCTTTTCAACCAAGGCCTTGGTGAGTTTCAGTCTTAGTGTCTTTCAGCTTTCAGTTCCTCATGTGTCACATCCAATTCACCTCCCACGGTTAAGAAGTAGTGTTGAGAGATTATCTGAGCTTTGAGAACACACCAGTTTTCAAGTACCTTACTCATTAGAGAGTACATAGTTTTGTCCAAAAACAAGACAAAGGTAAAAGCCTTCACACAAAATCCTTTCATCTTACAGGTGAGTTTATTAGCACTGTTTCTGGAACTAAGTGAATGAGAAGTCTAATTTAAAGAAAGTGAGAGGAAGATATATATGAATCATTAAATTAACTAAATTATAAAATAATGCAAATCAAACTCAGTGTTATTACTCATAGATAAGTGGGGGAGGGGATGTGAACAAGGACTATTAAACATAATCTTCCATCAAGTCTCCTACAGTGCATCCTTGGAAATGATATGCAATTAGTCTAACTATTGTTTGTATGTAAATGATCGCTCCCACATGCTGATGGGACACAGTTGCTCGCTGTGTGTGCCCACCCTCTCTGTTCTGCTGGCAGTTTTTTAAACATGACCTTTTCCCCTGTTCTAACAAAAGTAAACTGTAACAGAACTTGCCCCGATTATCTACACAATGCAGCCAAAATTTCACTTAAGCTTCTGTCTTACTGCAAGCTCTGTTGAGTTAGACAGCTCCCTTCTAAGACCCTATCGGCCTGCCCTGTGCCAACATTTCCACCTTCAGGGGCTCTCAGTTCCATACCTCCTGCTGACGCTCCTCTGAAAACCCTATGAGGTGTCACTATTATCTGTGTGGAAGAAGCTTGGAGACCCTGGGGATCCTGGAGCACACCATAGTGCTTGTCAGCAGTACCACCAAGTGTGTGTCCAGAGATGATTGTCACTGGTGATAGCATACATCACTCTTTTTCTCTTTGTCTTAATTTTAATTAAACTACCAAAATTTTAGAATAAGATACAGATATGTAGGAAAGATGCATTTCTTCCTTTTTCATTGTGTTATTAGCTTAATGGTCACTCCATCAAGGGCTCTTGGCTGAGATGAGAAGCTCTATCTTGCTCAGAAAATGCATAGGTCACTACTGTAGGAAGACATGAGATTCTTTCTAGGCTATCATACAGCAAAATTAACCAAGGTCATAATAGAAGTATAGAGAATAATTCAGGTCCTTGTTTCCCCACTTAAGCAATGGGGATGCCTACCTGAAATAGGATGACTCGCTCAGTCTTTTTGGCATTTTCCAGCTTGTAAAACAATGTCCTTTTACAGCATTCAAACTTCTTCTCCTGTCTGAAAGATGTTAAAATAACATTCACATAACCAGATATGAAAAGACTAAGAGAAGCTGGAGGCAGAGGCACCTCCAAACAGCTTAAATATCATAAAATCATAAGGGAAATAGAATTTCCAGCTGATATCAGGAGAAAGTACATGCTACATGTACTCAGTGGTCTAATACACCTCAGGTACTTTTCTCTCACATCACAGTGACAAGCAAGTGAATTTGTAGTTGCATTTTTACATAGCTTCCAGGGAAATTGGTCCTTATCTTCTGCTGGTTAAAGTCTGAAATGACTCATGATTTCACAGTGACCTGAGTGGATCAGGAATCTCTTCATGAAGTGCATGGGAAATGTGCTTCCCATACACGTCTAATCAGGCTCCAAAGCTTTACCTATTCGTGCAGAATATGACCCATGTCTTCCTGGCCTTTCACATCTCCCTGGCCACCTTCTGGGCTCCTCTTCTCATTTTTTGCACTGCATGTACCAAGTGTCTCCTCCCACCTTTTTCTTCTGATAGAACTGTGGGCTCAGTTAACCCCTTGCTCTTCTGTGAAGAGTCACTCAGTGTCCTCACAGGCCACAGGGCATTGTTCAAATAGTCCCTCCCCTAGCATCTCCTTGTATGTCCTTAACAAGGACACGTTTTACCCTCTTTCCTCTGGTCAATGTTTTTCTTCTCCTCAAGACATGTGCATGACATTATATGCTGTGTCAGTTTCTGGAAGTGATGCTCAAGACAGGACTGTCAGCTGTCTCTGACTGTGTTCCCTCCTCTGAACATCTGTGCTTGGGTGTCTTGGAGAATGAGTGAACTCAACACTGTGCTGAAGGTCACTTGACAAAGAATTCTGGGGAGAGTTCTGAGGTTCTCTCAGGGTCCTTTTCACCATGCTTTATACAAAGCCTTTCATATGTACATTTCCTCAGAATCTTTACAATATAATATGTAATGAGGATGAAAAATGATGCTGGTTCTGTGAACTGTGGGATACATGAATAGGGTCGAGAAGAATGTGTGACATGAGCATGGAGAAAGAATCCCAGAAGGAACTCCTGAAGACAGTTCTTCAGTTAGCCCTGGAGTCAGCTTTAACTCATGCCTTGACATTTCCCCTGAACACTCATCTGAATTTTCTTTACTGTTTATGGTGCCTTGGTGTGAGAAAATTGGTTGGAAGGTCTCTGAGGCACCAAATAAAGGTTTTTATTTATCTGAAAAAAAAATAGAAAGGGGAATTGCTTTTTGGCTTTCTACCTTGAGCCTAGATACAGTGTGTGCAGCTGCACCAGGCATTCAGGAACCAAGAGAGGAAAACTAAAGAACCCCCTGAGATGAAGGGCAGCAGCAACCTGCCTTCAGGTTTTTAGCTATATGAGGAGAAGCAAAACCATTTTTTTGTAAGTAGTTTTATTATAAATGGACACTGTTTACTTTTAAGATAAAAACTTTACTGCCATAAAAAACAAGTAAAATGGAGACATCGCATTGAAAAATGGAAGCCTTGCAAACAAATGAAGCAGAGAACCAAGAAGTCATTTTAGGTTTTTCACAGTTGGGCAGTACAGAAGAATCTAGCTCTGTCCAGCTTCTTAATCCTGTTATCTAGATTACAAAAGGTTCAGCATAGTTTGTATGTATTGAATAAGAAGAAAAGGACTCATCCCCAGGGGGGAGGAAAAGGCTTTAAATTTTTAGATGATCCTCATTTCAGATATTTTTTAAAAATGCCATTTACTTATATAACTTTATGGGGGACAGCAAGCAAAGTGGAGGCTTACTTTCCATTAGAGCTTCCCAGGACATTTTTAAAGCTTTCCAAGCATCACAAGCTGAAATCAATCAAGAAAATTTAGCTTTCTAGTTTCTGAGGACAGCCAGTCTTATACTGTGCACTCCTGAGTCCTTTTCAGGGCTGTTCAGCCAAGTTTTCTAACCCTGACACAGTGCCCTGCATTGGGAAAGGCCTAGATGTGGAAATTCTAGGCACAGCCTTGTTACAGGGAAAGGAGGAAGAGGCCATCTTGGATGAGTCATGTGGACTAGTATCTGAGATAGTCTCAACAAGCCCAGAGCAGATGGCAGGTGGGGAAGGGTGTGATGTCCCCTCAAACACCAGCTTCTCAGATCCCATATATCTGGGTACCCAGCTTATCATGTTTTCTGCTTTTTGCACCTGTGCATCTCAGTACTCAGAGACTTTCAGGTTCTCTGGCCTCCCAGATTTTCCATATATCCTTCCGAGTTCTCTGCTTTTCAGGTTCTGTAACATTTCTGACTTTTCACTTGCTCAACAGCACTCATTTGCTCACTGCAAAAGCAAACAGAGAAATTACTTGGAACTCCTTCCCTCTTGAATTCTGTTTTAGAAAAACCTTCTCCTCTAGGGAGGAATAGGTGGCAGAGCAGAAGTAAGAATTAAGTAGAATGTTGACAGAATCCCAGGAAGCCACAAAGTTTCTGCCTTCCTCTCTCAAGCCACACCTTTGCCAGAGTCCCCTAGTGGTCTTGCTACTCTACCTATGACATTCTGTTTACACCTTGCATGTTTGGTTAATCCCTAGTCATTACTTTAATCTTCATGCATTATGTTAAAACATTTTCCTTAATCAATCAATTGCAAGCATCAAAACCATTCTGAATAAATTGATTCTGTACCTCCAGGGCCCTACTCTATAACTTGTTACCCAAACTTAGGAATTCCATTCATATACAGATATTAAATCAGTGTTTGCTCAAGAATATTGCTCACCCATTCCACAAGTTAATAAATAATTGAAAGGAATATTATGTGTGCTCTAATGTAGCTTCCCTCTGATCATCTGCTCCTATAGACACTAGCCTCAGGCAAGACAAACAATCGATACAAAAGAAGATGCTCTTTGGTTAAGAATAGATGTGATTCACTTTCTAACACATTCAGTATTTTTGAGGAGTTTTACTTAAATTGAGTAAACATGCAAAGGGTATTCAGGAACATAGAAACTATTACCATATAATAAAACTTAAAGGAAGTTTCTAGAATGCTAATTCTGCAAAGCATCTTGTCCATTCTATTGATCATTTGATTCATTCCTGGATTCATCATGTTTAAGCTAACTTTGGCTGTGTTAACATGCAATCCCAAGCCACCATGTTTTAATGTCTATTTTCTATCTCAGCCACACACTGTAATACAATGATAAGAGAACTCTGATTGTTGACGTCTCTCAGGGACCTAGTAATGGATGGGCCACCCAACACAGAATTCTAGAATCCTAGATCAGGAGCAGAGAGAGAAGGGGAGGAGAAGAAATGAAGGCTAAAGGAGGAAGGGAGGAAGAGAAAAATTTGCATAACAAAGTAACCCAAATGTTATTAAGTGAAATAGACATGATATTGTTCTAGGACAGCCCCTACCCTCAGGCTCCTTCAAAACTTCTCCAGTGGGCTCAATGTACCCTAAAGTTGGTGAATCACACACAACAGAGGATCCTATAGAAGAGGGTTAACCTGGAAAGTAGGAAAGAACTCCAGAGGAAAACTCAGAGACCGAGCGGGGATAACAAAGGGTGACAGGAACTCTCCTTTCAGTTCTCAGTGAACATCACTTAGCAGCACAAAGTTGGTACAACAGGCCTAAGACCAATGATGAAAAATGCTTTGTCCTGAAAAGGAAATATTGAGGCATATGTGAATTTAATCATACAAAATTGCCAAAATAGAGCAAGGAATGACTATTTGTCAATAAAGTTGGGGGGGGGGGGTGTTGGGCAGGTACATGATGTTTCTAACCAAAGGAAAAGGTAAAAATATAGAACTGAATTTTTACAAAATCAATGAATAAATATTGAACATAAACGAAGATTTCCTCAGCCTATAAAATTTTAAAAAGAAAATATGCATTTAAAAATGCATACTGACTCTTATGATTCATAGTATATATGACAAATATAACGTCGTGAGGGTCTTTAAAAAATGAAGCTCTTTGAGAGAGAACATGGAAAACATGAATAAATATATTAAGCACAAAGCTAGAATGTAGAGAAATGTATTAGTAGCCCAAATAATAAAAATTCAGTCATAAACAGGAAACCAGGTTGACAAGAGCATTAACGTTTAATTAACAGCAATGCTATCAGCATCCTCTTACCTTTAGGAAGATTCTAAAAGACATCTGAATTCAGATGCCTTTGTGATAACAAAGTCTATCAAATATGGGAAGCAATAGTCAGGGTTCTCCAAAGTGGGGAGGAGGAACTGAAAGAATGACACACATTTCTCTATCTCTATGTCTAGTTCTATATCTAGTTCTATATCTATCTATATGATTTATTAAATTGACTTTGGCATGAGTAGTCCAGTAGTCCAACAATGGCTGCTTCACACTGGAGAGTCCGAGGATCTAGTAGTTTCTTTGTTCAAAAGGCTGGATGTCCCATTCACCCAATCTGGTGCTAGAGACCTGGGGAATTCCTAGAGACTTGCTGGGTTCAGATTTAATATCAGCATCAGCATCAGGATAAATGAATTTGCCAGGGAGAGTAAGGGCAAGCAGGCAAAAGGCAAAGCTTCTTCTGTGCTTGTCCGTTGATAGGGACTACCACCAGAAGGGGTCACATACATTTAGAGTGGTCTTCTTGCCTCACATATGAGAGAAGGGTCCATGTCATCCCAATTCATCCCACCGTTCCTTTACTGTACTCTGTGCAACTCATGATCCTGAATTTGAATTGCATACTTTAAAGCTCAAGATGTCTGACGTTAGAAGAAACTAAAGGCCTTAGAGTTGTGTCTTTGTAAATGTGTCCATTCTTCTTGTCTCCTTACCCTGGGTTCTCTGTTGCTTTTCTGTCCTGCCTCACAGTAATTTAATTCTTCCATTCTGTGCAGCATACAGTACGAATGCCTGTTACCAAAACTCTGATAAGCAGATACTTTCTCACCTGCTCCTTAGAACACACTATATCACAGCACAGGGATCTCGCCAACTTTTCTAATTTATATTGTTAATGAGGACTTTACTATTAAATATATGTATGATAAGAAAGAGACTGAGACAGAGGGAGAGAGAGAGAGACAGAGAGAGACAGAGAGACAGAAAGAGACAGAGGGGGGATTCCTCCCAGGAGTGTCTTGCAGCTTGCATGTTAGTTGATTACAGATGCAGCGAAGTTGACAACAAAGATGCTAGGTGGCATGGTCAGGGGAGCTTGTTCACAAGGATGTATTTTGGGTGTTCTTGGCATCTCCTTACAAACACTGTGTGGTAGGAGATGTACATTTGTAGGGTTGTAGATCCTGTACCTGCTCCACCAAAGGGAAAGGCTGCTTGGGGAGGCAGAATGCAGAGAGTTTCACTGCACTTATCCCAGGAGCTGCCTGGGCAAATGCTAGGCTGTAGGGAAGCCCTGAGGCACTACTCCAAGGTGGGCAAGTGCAGCTTGAGATGTGGGAAAGCTGGAGCTGGCTCAGGTGTCCCTGGGCCTGTAACAAGGCCGGCCATGGGATTCTCAGGCTCTTGGACAGCCAGGCACTTCTGGGAGTTGCAGAAGAACTGATCCTTGGCTTGACGGGCAGCAGGCTTGGTGGTGGTTGTGGCTGGGAGTGCAGAGAGGCCTCCTATGGGAGATTAGACTGTGGCCCTGTAGGCAAAGGCCTTCTCCATGACTCCTCACAGTGGATCCTGATAAAAAGAGATAGTCTGTGGACTCAAATTATTTATTGCCATGGTGGAAAGTGGATGGGTACAACCATACTCCACTTCTCAGGGTGAGCCTGAGATTAAATACTTGTGGCAGGGAGGAGTGTCTGTGAAGGGAAGCTTATTGGCAACGCCCTCCAGGTGTCTAGGTACCTCATTAGCATGGAGATATGTCTTAAGCCTGCACAGGTCACCTCTCTTTTCCTATTGTCTTGGTCTGAGATATTAGGGATGCCTCATCTACATGTGGAAGGGCTTGGAGCACTGCCCTTACATGACTGATGGCCACAAATCTATGGGGGGCTTTAGCTACATGACAGGGGCCTGGTACTGGGAGCAAGCGAAGCTCCTATCATCTCTTCAAGGTCTCCAGGGCTTCAGGCTTTTAGCTCAACAGAGGACCAGGCTTCCTCTCACAGTCCACTGCCCCACATACATTCTCTTAAAATTATTAATCCAAAATGCTGTGCAGTAATTAAGCAGAAAAATTTCAATGAGCCACATTATTTTTCCTACATTGTTTCTTTCCCTGGTTTCTTATATTCTCGCCCTTTTCATTCTTGATATTCCAGTTCCAAGTAGCCAAACACACATTAGGTATAAGAGCTCTGAAGTACCTACTCCTTTCAATAGGTATTTTCTCAAAAATACTATTTTTCAAATATTCTGCTATATTCCATCATCATTGTTAATGGGTGAGCTACTCAGCATGCTGGATTTCCATTCTTAGCAGTGAAGAAAATGGAGATGTGTCAGACAGTGTTGAGCATCAGGCTATAAGAATAACTTGGTCTAGAGCACTGGCTTTTACTGGAGTAACCAGGGTTCTTCCAAAATCCCAGACTTAGATTCGAGTGGCAGTTGGAGCCAAACAGACAGGTGAATCTGTAGATCTCAGAATGTAGGTGCAGTAACTGACTTGATGCATCTGTCATCTTTCCAGACTCACATTGTTCATAAGGGACCTAGGAGTGGAGGCAGGAAGATGAGAGGACAGATGGAAACTCAGGCAGATGACCAGCTGTGTGAATTGGGTACACGCTAACTCATTATCCCATCACAATTTGGTCAACAGTCATCCAACTTAGCTGCATGAAGAATGGAGCTTCAGGTATTTGTGATTTTGGATGCTATCCCTGCATCTTCCTGTATATTTTTGCCTTCTGCCCTATGACTTTTCTAATTTTTCAGGGCTTTGAGCCTTACATTCTGGCCCTTGCATCTGCCTCTGCCTTCCACATGTCAGCAATCCATGTTTTATGCTTTGTTGGTTTTAGCTGTTTGATTTTCAAGCCTCCTGAATAAGCTGAAAATATCAGAGTCTGAGATGAGATGGTCCATCCATAAGAATCCCTCAGACACCACCTTCCAGACAAAACAACATATCCCTACTGCCAAGTTTTATCAATTGCGTATCTCATCAGGAAGAAAGCTATCTTTTCGTTTTTATTTTACAGTAATTAAGTTGACCCCTCACATCTGTGGATTCTGCATCCGTATTCAAACACTAAAAATTAGTAACAAAAGGTCTGTTCTGAACATATACAGACCTGTTTCTTGTCATTATTCTCCAAGAAGTACAGTATAACAACCATTTACAGTGAATTTGCATTGCACTGAGTATTATAAGTAATTGAGGAATGAGGTAAAGTACACAGGAGGATGGGCAAGGGCTATGTGCTATGATTACACCATTAGATTAAGGAGATTTGAGCACAGGTGGATTGTGGTAGAAAAAATACTGAAATCAGTTCCAGGTGGACAGAATAGCTTGACTTCTACTTGACTGTAGAGATTTGGACCTGATTTATCCAAATGTTAGTTTTTATTATCTCAAGAGTCTAGAGATTAAATAGCAATGTAAATGTTAATCCTAGTTCTTCGTACATAGCAGACACTTGGTTTGTTTATTCATCAAATATTAATTACTCCATAGACTCAAAGCACAATAGGGTTTCAGATGATTTCTAACAGCTGTGGCTTGGTACATTGTGGGAATTCAAGTGGAACCTCAGAATTTAATTGTTTCAAAGCTTCCAATCTACCTAATTTGTGGTTAATAAGGACATCCTCTTGTGTGCCAAGAAAGAGTCACAAGAGCCACTGTTGAGGTGCAGAAGGGACATTGGTATTTCTGTTGCTGGTTGAATCTAGAGTTTCCTGGCAACCAGGACACTGAATCTCAAAATAATGTGAACATAGCTCCATGCTCCAGGTCCTTACTGACTGAAAGTGATAGGGAATGGGAAATTAACACATCCAATTTAATTCAGTCTATGGCTCTCAGCATTGCTGATTAAACAAGCCAGACCGGTTGACTAATCCTCCCTGCACAGACAAGAAATGTGCACGCATTCATTGAACATGTTCTAGACGTTAAACGAAGAAACACATTTGAGGTGGTTATCTGGAGTTGGTGGGAAAATGCACATGTTTAATTCTGCTACCTGTAAAGATGGTGTTGTAACTGGAGATCCAGATAGAGAGTCTTTTCTCCAAGAACTCTCTAGCTTAAGACAAGACCTAGGACAGACCAAGGACCGTTTTGAGAGTTGGCTTTCACTGTCAGCTCTGGTTTCTCATTATCCATCTTGTTTGCTTGGTGCCCACCGTGTATGTGTCAATGCAGTCAGGATTTCTCTTCAAGAAGCACCCTTTACTCAACCTATCTTCCCTCCTGTGAATTCTTTGTTTGACTATTTTCCAGATCTTCAGACTCAGCCTACCTTATGAGTTTATATTTTTAGAATGCAAGTTCTGGTCAACCATGACCACTTAATCTCAAGTTCCTCATTTGGGATGCTACAACAGCTCAAATATAAACATTTTCCTGAAAGCCATTTTATTTTTTTACAATCTTTGCCTTCACCATCTGACTATGAACTCTGTGCTTTAGACGGCCATATAACCCCGCAAACTGTAATCCAACTGAATGATGTTCACAGTAAAACCATTTCTAAGACAGGTTTCCATTTTTGTTCTAAGCATCCTTTCTATACAACTGTGTATTAGCCCAGTCACTTCTCAAGGTGAATACCTCCCCTGGTTCAATCCTCTAAAGTTCATAGAATGACTCTTAGTGCACAAATACTCTAGATAGGTTTATCTTCAGCCCCACTATACTGTATAGTACAAGTTTTATCCTCAACTCCTATCCCAGCCAGACATCCATTATTTGTGCAGAAGGTCTTCCAACAACTTGCTTTGCCAGCCCCCAGACAGGTCCAGATAGTTTAGAGATGCTGTCTCTATCTCTGTTCTAGATATCTATGAAAGAATTATCAAAAGCCTCCAAAAAAAGAAAACATGAATTAAGTACCCATTTATACATACCTTTAAACTATTTTGGTTTTTATCCTCACAGTGAAGCATATGAAAATGAGCTAGATAATACAGGTAGAAACCCTAGCTAGCTCTAGGTAAGACAGCTGGAGGCAGTGAATACAGAAAAGCAGTTGAAATTCTGATATTCCAATTGTAACTGCAAAGGTATCACAGCTGGGTTGCTGGGTTGGGGGGGGGAGTCAGTCATCTTAAATATAAATAAATAAATAAGACTAATCAAAATTCCATACTCAGAAGATGGCTTTAGGGAAGAATGAAAGTAGCCCTCTGAACAAGGGCCGTCCTACCTCTCGGTCTCCATGTCACCCAGCAGGTTATTGACCATTTGTTAGAGCTTCTACAGCAATATGGGAAGAGGGAAGATAGGACAAAATCCTCAGTGAGAAATTGCAAACTGTTCAGTAACTGTCCAGGCATTTCCAGGGCTTAGCAGAAAGGCAAACTGCCCGTGTCTAAGCATCTTCAGGGATCAAAGCTTTGCAATCTGTCTCTGTGTGTCTCCTGAAATGTCCATTTAGGCATGTGGATATCGTAAATCCTCAGTAAAATTAAGAGTTCGTAATTTTGCTTTTAGTATTCTCAGCTAACCTAAAAAAAAAAAAAATGAACAGAGCTTTAATTGGGAGTCAGTATTCGGGTGAAAAGCCACGCAGTTCTCAGCAGAAAGGACATCTTTGCTGCTTTCTGAGAAGCAAGGCTTTACGCGTTTACCATTGAACCTTTTACTGCAATTTCATTTCCTGACTTGAAAAATACCAGACATTTACTCCTCCCTGCGTTTGAAATATCAGTTTTCAACAGCACATAAGTAACAGCATCCACAAAACATACCATGGAAATGTGAGGGTGTCGACAGTGCTCTAACCCTCACGCAGAGCAGATGATGTAGCTGAATCTTTCTGTCACTTGTGATTTGTGATTTGTGATTATTGTCATGGGCAGCCACACATCACTCCAGTGTCCAAACTGTGTAATCAGCATTGACTTTAGGCTCACTCCAATCCGGCTTCCAAGCCAAGCTTTGAAACAATGTTTGGATCAGAATGAAGTTGAAGATTGTTTTCAACCTGAAGGCATAAAGTACAGCATGAGGCAATGTTATTGTCTCTGCCAGAGCTGTGAAAGAAATCCACCAAGTGGGCAGGTATAGCATGAACTTTCCTGTGAGCAAAGCTGCATCAGGATCCAGAATACAGGGTTTGCAAGCCAAGAGACCCACTTGTCTCTTCCACATTTGTTTATTGGCAAAACTGAGCACGGGGAGACTACAGCAACCAAGTTCTGATGGAAGTGTCATCAACATGGAAAGCTTCCCCAGGGATACCCAGAGCCTGGTCTGTGCTCAACAGTGAATACATACTACTACACATGAACTATGATAGTAATGTAATGAGCCAGAGAAGCCACTCACTTTACAACTGGTAAATATACTTCAAGCTCTTGTTTTCCATATTCCAGGACTTCTGTGGAAAGATAGTTCCAACTACATCTAGCTAAATCATGACTTTCACTCCAGACAAGCCTGACACATCCAGAGTCAAGTAGAATGACTAAATGGTTTCAATCTCCTGAGATAATTCCCATCACAAATAAACCTCTCTGCATTTGTCATCCATTTAGCCATCTAACATGTTAGTTAACTTTTCTGTGGGCCATTGTCTTTGGGCTTTTATTGCTGTGAAAGAAGACTATGACCAAAAAGCAACGTGGGAAGGAAAGGGTTTATTTACTTCACTCTTCCAGGTAACCATCTGTCAGTGAATAAAGCAGGGCAGGAACTCAAGAAAGGTGGGAATCTGGAGACAAGAAGTGCTGTTTGCTGGCTTGCTTTTCTTGCTTTGCTCAGCCAGCCTAGGACCACCAGGACCTAAGACTAGCAGTCCAGAAGTGGCAGATTACACATCAAACATCAATCAAGAAACTGCCCCATGGCCCAATTCATTGGAGGAGTTTTCTCAACTGAGGCTCTTTTCCCAAATTATTCCAGCTTGTGTCAAATTTACATCCAACTAGCCTGCACAGCCATACAGATGTCAAGATTGTCAAGGGAATCTAGACTCAGTGTCACATATGCACACGCACACACACTGTCAGTTCTGTGTCAGCTATGGCTGACATGATATTCATCACGGACTCCTGTGGTTCACCTCTTCAGAGCGGGGCTGCAGTACTCTGAGGCTCCCACCCAGACAGCTGACATCATCGCATCAACCAGTTATCCTTTTTATAAAAGCCAATCAGTTATAAGACATCAACCACAGAACTGAGAGCACTCTGCATTTAGGCATTGAAAGTTCTAAATTCAGGCCATAGATGGGTCTCAGCAGGAAACAGTACAATGTTCCACCCAGGAATTCACATGGAAGAAAAAGAGAACTGACTTCCATAGTTGTCGGTTTATCTCAACATTCACACTATGGCATGCCTGAGTGTGCACACACTCTTATACAAACACATACAGATGCAAAAATAGATGATGATGATGATGATAATAATAATAATAATAATAATAATAATAATGGTAAAATAAATTTTAAAAGAAAAATTACAAATTCTCCTATGTGTTTCAACCCATTTTGAGGCCACTTACTAGAATTTTGTTTCATGTGACCACTAGGGGGCATTTAGTCCTCAACTATATTCTGTGAAGGTCAAGAATGAGTATTGGCCACCATCAGGATGTGGTAGATTTAGGATCATAGTCTAAGGTGGATTTTATTTTTATACTTATTCTAGAAATAAGAAAACCAAAGTCAAAGAACTTCTCACCTACAGTGTATCTCACCTGGACACGAACCAAAGCCTTTGAGTTCAATCAGGCTCCACCACTCCACTCAGCTCTGTGAGAAGTGCTACTCCTGCATCACCCTTTCCTCTGCTCCTAGAAGCAGAACTCCCTAAATTCTCACATTACCCTAGTGTGTGTGTCTGTCTGTGTGCGTGTCTCTGTGTGTGTGTATGTGTATGCATG
Source organism: Rhynchomys soricoides (assembly GCA_019843965.1). Lineage (NCBI taxonomy): Eukaryota > Metazoa > Chordata > Mammalia > Rodentia > Muridae > Rhynchomys > Rhynchomys soricoides. Next base: position 3,655,636 of record JADRCH010000163.1, read on the forward strand.
AATACCATGAAAAATTAGCCAGCCGTCCAGTGTTTTCAGAGTTATATTTAATGAGACAAGATTAAACTTAATTGAACACACCTGCCGTATGTTTTATTGTCCCTTGGAGCATCAATACTTTAGAGTATATGCAATACACAGTGGACAATTAATAGATGTTGTATGAACTCATAAATAAATTAATAAATTAAAATTTCAGGAAGAGCCCAGAAATCAATAAAATGACTTTCTCCATCTGGAAGTTCCCTAAGATGGGGAGGAACTTTGTGGACTATTTGCACAGATCTGCCCATCAAACCCTGAGGAGAAGAAACCTGGATTTACTTTCAGAGCTCTTTGTGCCTGCAAATCCAACTTCCAACACTAAAGCAAGTCCAGCCCAAATGACTTCCCAGCACTCCTAAAGGGTGACCTGCACTTCACTGACATAGCAACCAGTCAGTTGATTATAGCTTTTGTCACTGGGTGCTCCCAGTGGAGCAGATTTGAGCTCTGTGCTTATTCAAAGCTAGGATGCCTTAGCCTGGAATTTGCTTCTTATATATACAAAAAACTGGACTTCACAGTAGCCCAATGGACAGAAAAGTAATGTCTGTAAATGTGCCTTTGATGCCACCACTGTGCTTGCCCACTTACCATGTGCACAGTAGACCATTCATGGCTGTCACAGATGAGGTCTGACTGCAAGCACCACAAACAGGGCTTTGTGTAAAGGAAGGAAAATATAGAGAGATTTAAATTGACAGGATACCATCAAGTTTCAGTGTGGAGAACCTGAGTCCTCTTACTGTTTTGACTTGCCTGCGAATGACTATTAGACTGTAAATATAATAAAAAAAAAAAAAATTCTGTACCAAAAGTAGAAAATAAGGAGCAGGGGTGGAAAGCATGGGCTTATGATATCAGTTACTTGGGAAATTAGAAAGGAGGCTGGCAAGTTCAAGACAAATTTGCATTACACCATGAGTTAAGTCCATCTGGGAAATCTCAGTGATTCTGTTTCAAAATGAGAAGAATAAAGTGAATACTGTGGATGTGCTCAGCACTAGAATGTTTGCTGGCATCATTAAGGTCCCAACTTCAAACAAACAAGAAAACAGAGGAGGAGGAGGAGGAGGAGGAGGAGGAGGAGGAGGAGGAGGAGGACAAAGTTAGCTCATTACCTCATGGAGAGATGAAAGAATTCCTTTAGTCTATGTAGATAATTCTATGTACAAAACTGACTTGAAATTAGCATTCCCGGGGAGCTACCAGGACTCCACAATGGAGGTTCCAAGAAGCAGATTTCTGTTAGGAATGCTGCAGATGTCACTGTGAGGCACTGTGGCTAATACCTTCTTCCAAAGGACAATGATCCCTGACGAACTAATACTTCTGCAAGATCATAGATTGTTCTGGTAAAAATGGAGTCTGTGGCAAAGACAGACCTGATTCCCAATCCCACCATTATCTCCTTCCAGGAATCATTCTCAGCTCACTCCTCATGGATAGGAGAAAACATCACAAGCAATCTAACTTCCTCTTCCTTCTTCACATTAGGTTGAAAGATCAACAGAGATCAAAGAGCTTCTAGGCAACTCTAGAAATAAATCACTCCTCCAGACCACTATGCAGGCTGAGGGGAAAAAAAGGATGGATATGAAGAGAATCAAATAAATTTCATGAAAGGAAATTGCTTGAGGTATCAAAATGCCTCTCTCTACAAAACTTATTTCCTGAAAGAGATGGAAGTCTTAGAAACTCATCCCTACTCTGAGCTGACTTGAATGGACATTGCATTAAAAAGAGGGCATGGGTGAGTTCAGAAAAATATTGTTTTAACATGAAAATACTATAACTTCAAAATCTAGACTGAAAAGATAACTTGATAAGAAAGATAGAAGAACATTCAATAATGTCTCATAAAATTCACAGTAAAGGACAGAAAGCTAAATAGTATGGATACAGGCAGAGGAGAGATGCAAAAACCTAGAAGGTCCAAATAATAACCTACCCTGGAAAACCTGGAAAACCATAGTAGAATTCAATTTACCTGAATCTTAAAAGTTGAGCCTTTTAACATAAAAAAAAAAAAAATATTTAAAAGATTCTCAGTGAAAGACGACCTAACCCCAATAAATTTGTGTCTAAATCTCAAAAATATTGATGGAAAGGAACCAAACAATCTAACTAGAAAAATGAATTGCTGCAAAGACAATGAAAACCCCAGCAAGAAGGCTGTTCTGTAGTCCATGTTTATAATGCATGTCTGATAGTTATAAGCAGAACACAGTGCCATCCCCCAGAATCAGCTGCTGTGCAGGGACAGGAGAATTCCAGCTACCACAGAGGGTCTAGGTCCTGCTCAAACTTCCTAAGTGAAGCAGAGAACACTGCAGTCAGAAATTAAACAAAACAGAAGGATGGTCTTAAAAGACATAATTAATAGCTAAATAATTCTTGGTTTATGACATTTTAATACATGTGCCAAAAATGATTGTTAAGAAGGCATGTTAAATGTTATTAAGAATAGGAAGAGTAAAACTCTCAAATCATTTCAGCATAACTTGGAGGCCTGTGAGGAAATGAAATGTAAATAATTTCAAAGTTGGGTAGCTTTAAAAACTATATAAAGAAAAAAAGAGAAATATATAAAGTAGATTGCTGTCAAGTAAACCACCATTTTCAGTTGGGAAAAAAATGAATAAAATATTCAATTTCCAAAAGAAAATTTCAAATACAGCAAGTGATAAAACATTTCAGAAGACTGAAGTTGTACTTGGGCATCATCTAGTCAATGGACGATGTGGTTCCTCATGCCACACTGTCTTCATACCTTGGAACACATGCAAGCAAGAGGCAAACAGGGCAGCACTCTCTACTGCAAGCCACATGTCTATTAATTTCATGGAAAAAAATGAACTGGAGGACTTGGAAGACGGTCTAGTGGGTGAAGTTCTTGCTTGTAAACCTCAGAAACCATGTAAAAAACAGGACAGATTTGGTAGCTGCCTGCAATCCCACCAGTTAAAAGGCAGAGATAGAGGACAGACTGTAAAGCTCCAGGTTAGTGTGAGAGTGACTCACTTTAAAAGAAAAATGGAGAATAATCAAAGAATGTACCTAACATCGATTTTGGATGTCCACAGATACACACAAGTGCATACACACACACACACACACACACACACACATAAAAAGAGAGAAATGTACATTTGTGAGTACACACACGCACACAAAAGAGAATTGTAAATAAATTGAAATATAGTCAGAGAGCAATACTATATTACAATAAAATTCTACCACCATTCAACAATATTGTTGACCCTGCATTATAAACCAAAAAGGCAAGAGGCTACAATTTAGATATGTCTTGAATGTGTCCCCAAAGGTTAATATGCAAACTGGTCTCCAGAGTAGTGATGTTGTGGTGGCTGGATCTAGTGGTGACTGGACTGGATTATTGAAGAAAATTGATCCCCATGTCCTGGTTCATGAATCATGTTTGCTTCTTTTCATATAATATGATCTCTCTCTTATCAATGTCCCCACCATGATGGTATCTGCCAATTTGTAATGTAGACAGGAGCCCTCTCCAGAGTCAAACAGATACAAATTAAGTATTGTGCTCTAGAATCACCAAAGCTTTAGGTAAATAAACTACGTTATGTATTACCCAGCACCAGGTATTTGCCCCATCAATTGAAAATAGGCAGAACCATGAAGCATAAAGAATATTCACAATGGGACTGAAGAGATGGTTTGGTTGATAAAGTATTTACTTCACAAGTGTGAGGACCTGAGTTTGAATCTCCAGCAACCACATAAAAACCTATGTCTGAAACCCCAGTCCTGGGAAAAAAATGTATGCAGACAGGTAGATCATAAAATATAAATATTTGTCACTCTCAAAACTGGAAAGGATTGATGAAGATAGCTCCAGTCTTTGTGAGGACATTGGAAATTCTTGTTTCTATCCCCTGCAATGTGAAGAACTGAGGCACAAGTTAATTGTTAATTCTGCAATATTGTAGAATTCTACTACTTCTTTGATTTCAATCAGTGACACCTAAGGATGGATTTTATGGAGATTAGATGCTTATAATAGATGTTTGTAGATTTATGGTTTAAAAAAATAGCCAAACTTCAATGAACCCCCAATAGAGAGTCAGTATAATAGTTTTCAATGTGTAATAATAATATTAAAAGGCAGAGAGCTACTACATGGGTCCGATGAACTGATTTTCTGCTATTATAGTCCATCTGACAGAACATGCAAGCTAACTCAGATCAGAGTCCATTTGACAAATGGGTTTGTTCTTCAATGACCTCACCTGTAAACCTGAGAACAAAAATCCTTTCTTTGGTTGCTAGGAAGATTAAATGAGGGGGCATATGTCAAATTCCAGAAGTTCTTGGTTCAACGTACTGTGATGTAAGAAAGAAGCAAATTCCCAAGGAAAACCTTGAGAAGAACAAGGTTATATTTTGTTAAGAGGTTGATCCTGACACATCAGTTAGACATGGTGATTTTTTTTCTTTTAAAGCCTTCATTTTGTTTGCATATCTTATCATTTTAGTTACATGTTTTGGTGGAATTTTTCTTATTATAAGAGATCCCTCAAGGTGCTCTCATCAGCTTCTTCAAATCTAATTGCCACAGTAAACATAACATCTTTTCAGAACAGTTCTTAGCCCAGCTTCACTGCTGGTGCTGCAACCCAAGCCCTTGGATTATTGGCTTACTTAGGCTGTCTGCACAGCCCTGAACTACTGGTTTCCTGTTTCCTTTCTTGACTCTGTATCTTGAAGCCATTGGCATCTCTTACAGCCTAAAGTTTTGTGCTGTCTCTTTTTTTCTAGAACCTAAATGAGATGTGGATCTATTTATCTTATATCAGGACAGGGAAGTCCAGTCTTCCTTCACCTCCTTATTCCTGGAGGACAAGATTTGCCTGGCAAGGTCATATCAGAATGATGCAAAGTTGTGCTCTCCCTGTTATGGTGAACACAGCTACAAGCAGACAGCCTTACCCTCCATATAATTTTAGACATGGTTAATAGCAGTTCACCTTGACCTCAAGTAACCTTTTATGATATGACAACAAATGTGGAGAACAAGTTCATATAATTACAAGGAAAGTGGAAGTATGCAAGGCCTTATAGGTTATGCCCTTTCCCATGCTTGTGAAGAACAGCAGTACAGGCAGCAAATAGCATCATTCCCTCCATTTCTCAACAGTATCCAAGACATGTACTGTAACCACCAAATAGATAGTACCTCTAGAGTCTCTGGGCGGGATAACGGATGTGGCTATTGGTGATCCACTGCTGCCAAAAATACGGTTGAAATACATTTGTTCAAATGTTCAGTGAGTGCAGTTCCTAAAAGATCTCCAGGGGCCTCACATCATCAGATGATTAAACAGCCTAACTCGAGAGTTGAGAGATAGAGTAATTATTAAATGATGATGCTCACCGTGGTATATCATTTGAAGCCCACACAATGTCACACACACACACACACACACACACATGACATATGTGTGTGTATGTAAATATGTGTAGGTATATATGTGATATACATATATAAACATATATGTATATGTATATATCACACATATGAGTTTGTGTGTGTATACATATGTAAGTACTTGGTAAATGTCCATACTCGGATCATCCTAAGCAAACTATATTATGAAGTTACCTAAGTTATAATCCACACTTTGAAAAGTACTTTTCAAAGGCCTCCAACACACACAACTTCTTGTGGCCATGATCAGAGTTTACAAACAAGAATTGTTTCTGAGAGATTGTGAGCATCTCTGACAGCCTGTCTTGTTCAGAACACATAGGGCAGGGAGGTAACTACAGAAAATCTTGACAGAAAGACAGCCAACATTGGTGTCCCAGCACTGCAAGGACTCATCAATCTCCAGCTACTTCTATAAGCTGAGCAAGGGTACACCTCGCCCCCATCTGACTTTACAAGGCATATCACTTGCCCAAGAACTCCTTCAACCTTTCATGAACCATGGTACCTCTAAGGTTACACTATCCTTCCTGACAGCATAATATACACAGACTATATTCATCCAGGACATAAACACTTTGTTACCTCCTTGGCCCTCTAATGTATCAGTATCAGTTAGTCCTACAAATGCACCTTCTATGCCAAATCAACAAATCTATGATTCTCCAAGTTGATCTACAATGTTTGAAAGAGAAGTTCTCCATGATCAAATCCATTGTTCATGCCCCACTACCAGAATACCACCTGCTGGATAGGAAATGCCAGTGTGATGCATGGAAAAACATTGCTGTATTAGCTTCTGGCACGAAGTTGTTTATCTAGCTCAAAGCACCAATTATCTAACAATACTGAATTTCCCCAGCAGAGCCAAAACTGTCCTTTTCAGGATAATCATGTGACCTCCCTGGGCTTTCTCCATGCCACTCATATAAAGGCTACTTTTGAAGTAACAAGACATCCAGATTTATAACCTCTCTGGTGAGCAGAGGACAAACTAGCAAGAATGTGATCCTCCAAATGAGAAATGACAAGCACATTAGAAGTAAGTTATCAGTTGCCTGTGCCTTCCAAATTAGCAAAGATCAGCCCTGTGCTTCTCCCATGCGTTTCTGCCCTGTGCTTCTCCCATGCATTTCCACCCTGTGCTTCTCCCATGTGTTTCTGCCTCTGTTCTTCTCCCATGTGTTTCTGCCTCCCTTTCCCCCTTGACTACCACAGTGCTTCTCCTCATTTACTTTCACAGAGCTATGGCGCCAAGGCCCTGATCTACTGAGAAGCTCAGGCTTCCATCTGTAAATCCAGGATGGAAGACTGAAATACTGCCTGATGCCCTCTAGGGTCCATGGTAATGCTAGATTTATCCTGGACTTCTGGAAAGAATACTCTCGTTGAATATCCAAAGGACTTTTCTTTTCCATCTCTGTAACATGGCATGAAGGTTTAGATTTTAATATGGTAGCCAAAAGTACCCCACTTCTGTTTTGGTCAGAGGGAACTAGCGAGTAAGACAATCTGACTTCATTCCAAGTGTGCTCCATTCCCACAGTGTTATAAGCATCTCAACATTTTACTTCATTTCCAAGTGTGCTCCATTCCCACAGTGTTATAAGCATCTCAACATTTTATTTTTACATATGTGTGCATGAGAGTGTGTGACTGTGTGTATTTGCATGTGTGTGTACATTTGTGTATGTGTATGCACATGTTCATGAGTGGCCATATATGTGGGGGGGTACATCTGCATGTGCATGAGTGTATCTGTGTTCTATGACAAGGGTTGACATCACTATCATCCTCACCTTACATTTAAAAACATTTGTACTAATTCATTATATAATGTACTTTGAACATATTCGCTCCCCTTTCTCAGACCTTCCCCTAACTACCCTCTCTACCCTCCACACCCTTCCAATGTAACTTTGGGTTTTCTTCTCCGCCCCATTGAGTCTAGTTTGTGTTGTCCTGATTAGTCTTTAGGACTGAAGCCTGTCCTGGCATACGAATAAACTACAGAAGTCATATCATTAAAGAAAACTGACCCTCCCTCTCCTAACAGCTATCAAATGCTGGTATCTCCTCAAACAGCAGTGGAATTTCATGCCCACATCCCCTTTGCATGCAGGAATTTTGTCTAGCTTGCATTTGCATAGGTTTCTTTTGTATATTGGCACAACTGCTAAAGTTCACATGTGCAGCTGCCCTGCTGTGTCTAGGAACACACTGTCCCCTTGATGTTGTCTACCATCTCTGGTTCTTACAATGTTTTTTACCCCCTTCTGAGAAGATCTCTGAGCTTATGGAAGGATAGGATAATCATAGAGGTCTCGTTTAGGACTGAGAACTCCATAATCTCGTATCCTCTGCATTGCTGAAGCTCTACTCTACTCTAGTCTAGTCTACTCTCCTCTAGCAATAAATCATTAGGAGTCATTTTAATACTGTGTTCATATTGAGTTCTCCCTTAAAGCCTTTGGCTTATCTCTTGCCACCTTGTTGATGGTGACAGATATCGGTTCCATCTCACAGAACAGGCCTTAGATTCAATAAAAATGTGATGGTCACTTCCATAGTGTTCATATTGCTCTTTACCAGCAGGACTATCTTGCCCGGCCAATGTGTTGTAGTTTGCAGTGTTCACAACTTTGAGAGTGGTGATGATATTTCTCTTCCCCTAGTGTGCTCAACACTTTCCAGAGCCATGAAATCTGTTCAGTAGGGTGGGGCTTCCAATAGGACTAGACTTCCATAGGACTAACACTATGTATTTGTTTTTTCCATGTGTATGTTTATAACGTATTTTCAAAGCATTGGCAGGATATAGTCTATAATCAAAATTGTATTTGACTAGAACTATATTTGGCTATAAAGAAAAATATATGAGTGAAAATTTTAGAAAAGAAATCAAGAAAGAGACACAGGAGTGATGAAAGAAAAAAGAAACATATTTTTTTTCTAGATTTAATTTTGCCATGGCTTCCACCCGCAGTGTATTAAAATAGCAAGAACCATTATGCAGTCCTACAAAATGCAACATGTGTCATCCCTTTGAAGACATGGCTTCTGTAAAGCTGGGCTTTCAATATGATTCCTTATAATGGACAGTTGCTACAATAGAACCAGGCATGACTAGTCACTGAATACATTTCTTGCTTGACCCACTTAAGAGAAAAAAAATGTTCTGGGGACAAGGTGGTTGTATCCCTGCTTTATTCTGTTTGAAATTATATTACCATAAGTCTGAAGTGGTGGGGTATGCCTTTAACCCCAGCACAGTCTAGGTGGAGACAGACAGATCTCTAGCAGTCAAGACTAGCATGAGCTACATATTGAATTCCACACCAGCCAGAGATGCACAGTGAGAACTTTTCTCCAAACAAAACAAAAGCAAGCAAACAAGCAAAAATCAAAACCACAATTATTATATATTGTATATTAATTATAATGAGAATGTAAAATCCAATGTGAAGCCTCAGTGCTTCAGACTAGCTACTCTAAGTGCATAGAACTTTATTGAGATGTATGGACTTTGGATCTGCCTAATCTCAATGTGCATTTTTTAATTTATAAATCCTTTGCAATAAAAGTTTGTTAGATAAATAAATAAATGAAATGAAAGACAATTACATAACATTCTAGTACAGTTTAACATGATATAGAAATTGCTTCACTATATATACAGTATGGTTTTTAAAACCTAAAACAAACCAAAGTTGTGACAATTTCAAGGCAACATATGAATCTTGGAAAAATTATATAAAATGAGGTGATCCAGATGCAAAAATGCACAGATCACAGATTTTTTCCAAGTAATGAAGCATGGCTTTTAATAAGATTTGATTATATGTGTAGGTCTGAATGTGAGCATTGGCTATGAAACCATAAAGGCATCCTCATGAGAGGCAGAAGAGCTGTTTAGGGAGCAGACTACTGGGAGAGAACGAACATGCCTGTGGGAAGCAAGTACCTAGGGACTGAAAGGCAGAAGTGGGGTCAAGGAAGTAGAAGAGAAGGGAGGAGGGGACTCTGCAAAACCTCTTGTTTGAAAATGCCATAATGAACCTAATCCTTTGTATGCTAATTAACAGTAAATAACATTTTAGTGATGTTTACCTTGGATTAATGAATTGATTAAAATTGAAAGAAAGCCAAAAAGAATATGTTCTGGTTTCTTAAAAAAGAATTTACTCTTCTGTAATCACATAACTTAGATTATTTTCTGTTAAGCAGAAAATAGTGTTACTGGTGAGCTCAACAGGCACAGAGAGTACCAGCCATGGTTCTTCAATAAATGAATTGTGAAAAGAGTATATATAATTATGGTCCTTGTCTGAACGATGCTTCAACTCTTGAGATTGTTTTGCTTTACAGTCATGTGGAAGAATATGCACTCAATATAAATACTGCTTTTTTGTGGTGCTGGGGTTTCAACACACCATGGCTCTATCAAGGCTAAGCAAGTACTTGACCATGGTGCTTTGAATTTTGAGCTTGGAACTTTTCCTGGGCTAGCAGCATGCAGTTTGATCTTTTGCGATATTGGGTGGGAACAGGAAGCATAATGCTCAGTGAGCCACACTGTCATGAGAGGAAGCAGTTATTTGTGGACATTTTCAACAAATCCCATATTCTATTTAACACTTTCTTATAAAATAGATTTTATGTTAGATAATAGTGTCAAACTGACTTAATTTAAGTATTCTGAACACAGTTAAGGTTGGCTAAACTAAACTATGATGTTTTATATATTAGGTAGATTAAATACACTTACAAACTGATATTTTCATCTTTAAAAGGGATTGTTAATACTCAATCTCATGGGAAGTCCACTCACTGCATGAGAGCTGCCCACACTATAGAGGCAAATCTCCTTCACTTATAACCAACTGACAATAGATGCTAATCACATCTATGAAATTACCCACCTTCTTAGACTAGTGTTTCCCCAAAGAGTACCACGCCAGAACCTAGCTAAATAACACACAGAATTTAATCAGCATTTGGGATTCTTCTGTTCTTGTGCTGAAGCCCTGGTCTGGTCTGCTCTTAAGATGATCTCACCTAGACCTCTTGGGCTGATTTGGTTTTGATTTGAGGGTTTTGCTGGATTCCTCTAAGCATGTGTTCTGTTCTTTCCTCACGAGCCTATGCCATATCTCATGTTCCAGTGCCTCTGTTTATTCTATGCTGTGGGTGTCAAGCAGATAAAACACTCCGTTGAAGTGATCATGAAAAACTTCTTATGGGGGACTTGGCATTTTAAGTGAGTGGCATCGCAGCTCTTTATTAATTATACATTATTCAGCAGAACTTTAATATTACCATCTCATGAAATTTGTTAAAGGAAAAAGAGAGCTAACCCATAATCACACTGCCTAAAATAGTCACTGTTAACATTTTAGTGCACATTATTTCTTTCTCTACATGTGTAATTTTGCAAAGTTGCAATCATCCCCAATATACAATTTGACCATATTTCCCACTTAAATATTATAATATATATGCTTTTAGTTTCTCTACTAAGTCTTTACCAGTTCACCTTTCACAGCTGCACAATAGTTCACCAAACTGACGAGTTTGGTTTACTTATCTATCTTAACATCTCTAAGCACTTTTATTCCATATCTTGGTGACTGTAGTGTTTTTATACACCCTGATCTCTTACATAGAGTTAAAATTACTCCCAGGCCAAAGAAGAATTTTTGTTTGCATCAGTTTACACTGCTGCTCAGGTAAAGGAGTCAAGCTTCCCTGGGTGGTTGCTGGGCAGGGCTTAAAAACCATGAAAACACATTCTAGTGCCAAATGCAGGTGCCTGTACCATCTGTCCTAGGAAGCACCCTGGTCCTTTACCTGCTCTGGTTCAGGCTACTCTGTGTCTTGCAGACAGAACAGCTGATAACCCTGTGGATCCTGTTTGTCTTTACTATTGTGGGAAACTCGGTTGTGCTGTTCTCTACATGGAAAAGAAAACGAAAGTCCAGAATGACCTTCTTTGTAACTCAATTGGCCATCACAGGTAAGTAACTATACAATACCAGCAGGAGAGAAGAAAGCTAGATGCAAAATTCCTGTGGTGTTAGGAAGTCTGGTAATAATTTCTATAGGAACATAAAAGCCATGTTTGAATATTTCATCTGACAAATTTAGCACATTTAGATTTCCATAAGATTCCATTATGAAAATAACTTATGTTACCAACATGAAATGCCAGTTTCAGTGTCCTTACAAAAGATCTGCATGGCTTCATCCTTCCTCTACAGAAAAGCCCCCCTAGCACATTAATGTCATTTTATCAACGTATTTAACAACATGAGGAACACACCCTAGAAAATCAGCCCCAATGTTCTATATTTAATGATAAAATGTGACATCTCCAGTCCTTAGCAGATTGAAGTCTATGGACATGACCTTCAAAATACAAACATGGGGAACAGCTCTGCTGGAGATAGCATGAAAATAAGCTGATATGCAGGATCTGGGAGCTCTAACATGGTTGTGGGAAATGTCATGTCCAGTTCAGAAGTGTGAACACGACACATCTGCAAGGAAAAGGGAAAAATACACGAAGGAAAACCCTCGACTTTGAAAGAAAGGTCCCTCAGGTAAGGCCACAATGGTAGTGCATCTGTTCCAACAGGACAGGAAAATACAATGAGGGAGGGGCACTGCTCACAGGTCAGAGAGAGAGAACCAAATGATACTCAGAAGGAGGGAGCACAGATCCACAGGACAGAGACAGGGGATCAAATGAGGTTCAGAAAAAGTCCATGGAGAGCCAGACATGGAGCCAAGCCATATGCTAGTAAGGTGGATTTACAGTAGTTTAACTTTGGATCAAATTATAGGAAAAATGGAAAAAAATGCTGTATTTGTTGACAGGAAAGATCGAAAATCTCTATCAGGGCCTACTCAATACATTTCTATATGCTCAACATGGGCTATGTATTGCCTCAGCTGCAATAATGGCAGTGGACTTCTTGGGAATTTGGCTTTGAACCACAATCTGAGAAAATTCTTAAAGAAAATTGATTTACATTGTATATCTTTAATAACATTTCAATTAATTTTTGAAAAATCCATACAATGTAGTTTAACCATATTCACTCCCCTCATCCAGCTAGCAGCTGATCGCTCACACCTCAAACCACAAACAGGAAGGAGAAGAGCAGATTTTAACTGGCATGGGTCTTTTAAACCTCAACCCCCATTACCTCTCACAAGTGACACACTTACTCCAGGAAGGTCACACTTCCCTGTCCTCCCTAAACAACCACCAATGGGGTAACAAATGTTCAAATGCCCATGACCTGTGGGGACATCTTATTCAGGTTAGCACATTTGTTTTCTTTTAAGAACTTTGTTTAGTTCCGTACCCCATTTTTAGTTGGGTTGCTTCCTTGAAGTTAATCTTTTTTTAATAAAATCAATTTGTATAGCTGTTAATCCTCTATGAGATGTACAGCTAGTGAAGGTTCTTCCAAATTTGGTAGACTTCCTCTTCCCTCAAGTGATAATGCCCTTTGCTAAGCAGATGTTATTTTGTTTTATATGATCTTATTCATCAACTATTAGTCTTAATGCCTGGAATTAATTGGTTGTGGTGTATTAAAGAATGCTTTTGTATTTTGATACTTTTAAAAGTATTTCAAGTGAAGAATAATTTTGAACAAGTGAAATATTACCAGAAGTCTAGGATTGAGTCTCAGGGTCCTAAGATGTGATGTTTTACAAAAGTTATTGAAAGGACCTCCTACACAAGGAGCCATGACCTCGAAGCCTTTGGTAGCAAAGATGAGAAGACATAAGTAAGAATGGAGAGCATTTATAAAGAAAAGCAGGTACCACTGAGGAACCTCGCTCTTAAAATTTATATAAATATGATTTAATGCCCCTACCCACAACCCTGTGGCTCCTCCAAGTTTCTGAAACTCTAAGCCCCTGTTATATTTGTCTCTGTCTGCCTGTCTCCCCTGATCTCTCCTGTCTTCCCTGATCCCTCCTAGCTCCCCTGATTCCTCCTGTCTCCCATGATCCCTCCTGTCCCTCATGATCTCTCCTGTTTCCCCTAATCTCTTCTGTCTCCCATGATCTCTCCTGTCTCCCATGATCTCTCTTGTCTCCCCTGATCCTCCTGTCTCCCACGATCCCTCCTGTCTTCCATGATTCCTCATTCTCACTGACATCTCATTTTCATCAGCTCATGTGATTTTATTGCATGCAAGCCTAACCTCACACTCACCTCTTCTTTTGTTTTCTAGAACATTACCTGCAGAAACATGAACTTTTATGCTAAAATGACCTTAGGAAACATTTAAGAAACATAATTACATCATTAAAAAACAAATATCTTGAAATTGTATATAACATGTTCTTACAACTGCCAGCTGCTACCAGAATTTCTCAATTCTATGTTGTTCCAACCATGTGTCTTATCTATACATTTGTAAAAATTTAATTTATTTCTAAATGTCTATTATCTTATTCAAAAATTCTTACCTTTCTTTGTTTAATTTGTATTTTATTTTTGCCTTACTTTTTACTCCTACCAAAGATTGCTGTTTATATCCTTTGTTTTATAAAACAACAGATATCAGGCTTCTTTATAGAGAGAAAATAAGTTTCTATCTAAAGAAATAACACCAAAGTCAGTTATAATGAGAAACATATTGACAAACATATGAATTCACATTTTGCTTTAAAATCCTCCTGGCCAGAAAATAAACCCTTCTGAATTATTTTAAATTGTGAGCTTCATGATTCCAACTATGAGCATATTATGTGGTCTTATTTTAAACTATTTGAACTTGTCAGTTTATAACCAATGCTATACCCTATACTGATTAGAACAATGTTTGAACTTTATTACAAAGTATCTACCAGTACTACAGAGAGCTCAGACTTGAGGGTAAACAATCCATATTATAAAAATAATTTTTAATCCAAAAGAATTTTTAAAAGCTGTTCTTAATATATAAAAAAGTATTTAAATTTTTACATAGCATAGATATTATATATACTTAATCTAAAGGAAGTTAGTTAAGAAAAAAGATAAAAATATTAGAATTATTAGGCCAGGTAAGATCGACTATATCAACAGTTACATTGTATATAGGCTAAGTAGCCATACCAAAATAACATCATCATAATATATTTTTTCAAATTGCCAGCTATAATCTTTTCAGAAAAGATGATGACTTAAATCTAATATACAAAAAAAAGTTCAAATTTAAAAGAAACGCAGAGGATAGTGGATCACTATTGTTTTGCTTTGCATTATCGTGACAAAATACAGATATTGTATAAAAAGGAGATATTTATTTTGGTTTATGATCTCATAAGCTTTGATCCATTATGAGGGGCCTGTGTTTACTTTTGGGACATTTAATGAGACCAAAAATTATGGTGGGAACATGTGACAGAAGAGTCCCCAACCTCCTGACAGCCAGAACAGAGATCAAGGAGAAAACGGAGTACCAATGTCCCCTTCAAGGACACACACCAAACGGTCCAACTTCCCTCTACTTTAGGAATTAAGTTCTAATTCCTAAATATTTTTCTACCTCACAAGAGGACCACAGGGATGCCTGAGACTGGAAACCCAGCCCCTATATTATCCAAGTCATAATGTTATTTGCCCTCCTGGGTGTTTGACTTACTTGGTTTTCTAGTCATTTCTCTTTCCTTATTTCTTAATCTTGGAATCAGAATATCTGTTGTTGACAAATGTTGCCTATGTTAATCGCACAAGTTCACAGCTGCAGACAAACTTGCAGCAGGAGGACACAAGCCATGCCTTACCCATACAAACTCAGGTTTGTAGGAATGAAATGAACATATTCCACATGCAATAAGAACAATCAGTTACGAGGGCTGAGAGGCTTTCTGTGGTGTTTGTCTGGCCACAGTATTAACTAACACCAAACGCCGTTAATGTGGACCCTTCCAGAGGTGAGTGGCTCACATTGGCTTCACCTTCACATATGGATTACTGAAGTTATCATGGAAGTAGATTTTATATCAAAAGAGTAAAGGAGTTAGTGTTTTCTCTCTCTCTCTCTCTCTCTCTCTCTCTCCTTCTCTCCTCCCTTTCTTTCTCTTTCTCTCCCTCTTGTTCTCCTTCCCTCCCTCCCTTTCTCTCTCTCTTTCCTCCCTCCCTCTTTCATTTTCTGTCACTCACTATGATACAGCAAGAAGGCTATGACCAGATGTTATCACCTGATTTTAGACTTCACAGCTTCTAGACTATGAGGAA
Organism: Rhynchomys soricoides; assembly: GCA_019843965.1. Classification (NCBI taxonomy): domain Eukaryota; kingdom Metazoa; phylum Chordata; class Mammalia; order Rodentia; family Muridae; genus Rhynchomys; species Rhynchomys soricoides. Next base: position 3,671,400 of record JADRCH010000163.1, read on the forward strand.
ATAAGTCTCTATCCTTTATAAATTATCCAGTCTCAGGTATTTTGTAACAGTAACACCAAAAGACAAAGATAATAAACAGATTCAAACTAGAAGAAAACTATAGGGTTACATTAGAGGTTTGTATGGTCACAGTTCGTGTACTCTTAAGAGAATCTTGTACCCCTACCTTTGTCTTGATATTTGCTTTGGAGAAGCTTATAAAAGAGGTCAAAGGACTTCTAATTGCAAGCCTAATCCACTTATCAACAACTTTGCTCATAATTCACAACAGTATTCCTCTTGAAACAACCTGTTACATATACACTCAGAATTATGTTGTGTGTAGTTCATTTGCAATACATTTCACACCAATACAGAGCAAAGTTTTCCATCTCAGATGACTTCAGGGATAGAGCATGTAATGTAAATGTGTGAACCAGACACAGGAGGCCCAATTGACTTCAGTGAGCACACTGCCTAAGACATTAAGAACCAATTTTTCTCTAAGGCTATACTGGTCAAACAAAATGCACACTACATATGATGACCATATTTGGCCTGAGGGTAATTTGTTAATAACCACAGATATATACATTTAAAATTAAGAATTTGAAACATTTGTGTCATTATAAAAGACTGTCTCACAAAGTATGAATCCAATCTACAGTTCTAACAACGCCACATTTACTCCAACAAGGCCACACCTCCTAATAGTGCCAACCCCTAGTGACTAAGCACTCAAATTGGGAGTTTATGGAGATCATTCCTATTCAAACCACCACACCTGACCCACATATTAAGCTGTAAGGTTTGAGCTTGTGAGGAAGAAGGACAGGGATGGAGGAGTTTAATATTTTCAATGGTTCTCACAGACTTTGTTTGAGCACTGAAAAAAATTATTTTGTCTACATTGATAATACTATGATAAGACTTCTCCACAGTTTTTATTTGTAATTTTTAAAAATAAACCTGAAACATTCTGTGCCTCAGTCACACTAATGGTAGTAATAAAATATAGAGGGAAATTTTCTATTAACATGAATGGAAAACCTTCATGATGATCATGTGTCCATCTAGGTTAAAGAGAAAAACTCAGATCAGCTCATACCTGCTGAGCACTAGGATTCTGTTTGGAGCTGTGTGCGTTGGGTTTTTCTACATAAAGGAGAGAACACTAAGACACTGGACCTGAAAAACAAAGATAGAAGCAGAGGCCTGTGGCTTAACTTCACCAGGGTGAGTTGGTCTCACTCAAAAGTGCTGATGTTAGAATGTCCCTGCAAAGAACAAGCTAGCTTAAGTGCAGCTGTCCTTTACAGGTGATTTCCTCTTGGCATCCAGTGGAAGACTTTAATTTAAGGGGCTTCTGTAGTTACTTCTCTATTGCTGGGAGAAAATTCCATGACCTCAGCAACTTAGAGGAGGAAAGTTTATTTGGGCTGATGGTTCCAGAAGCACCATGGTGGCATGTAGCATACACAATAGTAGGAGCAGGAGACTGATGATGTCTTTGATCACAGCACAAATGCAGAATGGGGGTAGGGGGCTAGGTGTGGTGGTTTGAATAGGAACGATTTCCATAAACTCCAGATTTGAATGCTTAGTCACTAGGGGTTGGTACTATTAGGAGGTGTGGCCTTGTTGGAGTAAATGTGGCTTTGATGGAATAAGTGTGTCACTAGGACAGGGGTGTTCTTCGAAGTTTCAACTGCTCAAGTCAGGTTGTGTCTCTGTCTTTTCCTGTTGCCTGTGGCTCCATTCAGATATAGACCTCTCAGCTCCTTCTCCAGCACCATTTCTACCTGCATGCTGCCACGCTCCCAACCATAACAATGGATTAAACCTCTGAACTGTAAACCAACCTCAGATAAATGTTTTCCTTTATAAGAGTTGCCATGGTCATGGTGTGTCTTTGCAGCAATAGAAACCATAACTAAGATGTTGGGCAATAATATAAACACTCAAAGGTCACCCCCAGTGAAGTACATCCTGCAGCAAGCTTCCACTTCCCCAAAGTTCCACAGCCTCCCAAAGCAGAACTGCAACTGGAGGCCAAGTGATCAAATGCCTGATCTTCTGGGATACTTGAACCACCATAGATACTGTTCTGGTTACTTCTCTTTTACTAGGTAACACAGCCCATCTTTGGGGGAAGTCAAAACAGGAACTCAAGCATGAACATGAAGCAGAAACCACAAGGAATGCTTTTTGCTAGCTCATTTGCTCCTGGACTCATGCTTAACCAACTTTCTTATATAGCTCAAAGCCACCTTCCCAGGGAATGGCACTACACACAGAAAGAGAGAGAGAGAGACAGAGAGAGAGAGAGAGAGAGAGAGACAGACAGACAGAGAGAGACAGACAGAGAGAGAGAGAGAGAGAGAGAGAGAGAGAGAGAGAATGGACTCTCCTGCATCTATTAATAATAAAAATTATCCCATCGCAAGATATGCTCATAGGCTGATCTGATCTAGGCAATTCCTCAGTTGAGGCTTTCCTTGGGATGACTAGTTTACATTGTGTTGACAATAAAACTAAGTACAGCAGGGGTTTAAATAATGAAGCTTTGATGTTCTACTTCCAATCAGGGGATTGATGAAAACCATCCAAGTACAGGAAATGAGTTAGTTATTCTGGGACTAGGTTTTATTGGCAGCATGAGACCATGCTACCATGGTAGGAGCAGGTATCTCACCTTGTATAGAGTTGTAATACTAGTATCAGACTGTGGAATGCTAGGCTAAACAGTGAGGTGGAAACAATGAAAGGCCATGGAAAAGGAAACCCCACAAAGCCATTTGGGTGGGTTTAGTGAGGGCCCCTGAACAAAAGAGCTAGAAGAAAGTAAGGCTGTGCTGTGGAAGTAAGGTTTCCAGATGAATACTGGAGCAGTGGTGGGATTCAACGAGACCTGTGGAGTAGGTGCTGAGGTGCTGTGGCAGGACATGGCAGCAGCAAACAAGGACACCGGAGGGGAAACTAGACTCTACAAAACCGATTCTACAAAGTGCTCAAAAATAGTTCTGTGGCCTGCCATTGACCTAGTCTTGTGTTTTAATATTTAAATTGAAATATCAATGCATCAGTTTCTCTCTCCCTTCTTTCCCTCCCATGCCTCCCAGTCACTCTACCATGAACCCCTCCCAATTCCCTCTTCAAGTTCATCATCTCTTTTTCTTTAATTATTATTGTTACATATGTGTAGGTATGCTTCTCTGTGTGTATGTTTACAACCTGTTGAGTCCATTTTTGTTGGTGGTGTATATATGGTTTCAAAGCTGACTAGTCTGGATTATAAGCTGAGGGGACTCATCTCTGCATAAGGCTAATTCTGCTTCTTTTAGAAGTCAGTAGTTCTTAGTCTAAGGGTAGGCGGGACCTCATAAAATTTTCTTCCTTTCACATCAACATGCTCATTGGTATTGCCATTATTCTAGTCTTATTTCTAAGACAGAAGGTTTCACAGCACACTTCCTAGTATTCTAGCATTTACAATCTTTTTATCCCCTTTTCCCGTAATGCTCTCTGAGCCATAGATTCTCAAGTTGTGATCTGGATGTATTGTTGGGACTAGGCTCCTCACAATCACTTGATGTATGAATTATGTTCACTGTGATTTTCTGTGTTGGCCTCCATTTGGTGTAAAGAAACACTTCTTTGCTAAGGTGTGGTAGGTATGCTTGAGCAAGTGTAAGGATGAGATTTAGAATGTAGTAAGGGATTGTGCTGGTCTAGCAAAGTGGCAGTAGTAGATTCTTTCCTGATGCCAATACCTCACTAGCCCCAGGAAACTGGTTTGGTTTCCAGTACCAGGAATAATTCCTCTCCTGTTGAGGATCTTAAGTCAAATTAGACAGGGATTGGCTGCCACTGTCATGTGAGTTCCACTTATTGCATCTTTATGTATATCTTGCCAAGCTGGTAATTACCATGGTTCATAGATGTTGCACTTGGACAAGACTATTTAATTTATTCCCTTGCTAGATACTTTACATAGTACTTTCTGGAACCATAGAAACTGAAGTGCAGGAAATTAACTTTCAGATGAGAAAACACTTGAGTTGTCTGAGTCCTATATTCTAAGTGTGTAGTGTCTTCATCAATAAGAGCCCATCATCAACCTCTGAAAGGCAACCAAAGGTTACATCAGTAGCTTATATTGTTTTGGGAGTTACTTAAACTACACTTACCAACACTTTAGAGGAGGCTTCTCACACTTGGTACTGGGAGCTTTGTTGGTCTACAGTTCTTGTAGCAACCATTGTCATCTTAAGTGGCTTAAATTCTTCCCACATATACTTTTATATAATGATTATTTAAGGTTTCTATCAGGCAGTTCTGAGGTTATTTGACCCTTGTCACTGCCTTTCCTATATTTATAGTGAGGGAAATTAAGCAAAGAGAGTTTGCCCTAGGTCATACAGTAACGGGAGACAAAAAATTCAACCCCAGGTACTCCTCCTTCCAATTGTTATCTCTCAATCACTGTAGGCTGTACCTTCCCAGCATGCAGAAGTGTATGTAGGTGATCCATGGGTGCATGAACTACTGCAGGGTAATAGAAGTGGATGTTGAAAATTGAGAGGATGGTGCCAACATATTTGACAAATGTGTAGGAGTATGCAAGATGGAACATAAGAGTAACTAGGGGCAAAAGGATGTAAGAGCTAAATGTAGAAATCTCAAAAATTGAAAGTGTGATGACTCAGCTAAAATATCTATAGCCCAGCAGCTGCCTGGATTTCCAGCCTGCACAGTAAGTGTCAGGATTGCCTGGCTGGTAGAGACCTACTCAGGGAGGACAGGGCACAGGAAGTTCCCGCACACTCAGTACATACTGGCTTGGTGTTATTAGTTGAAACGGGTTTGGCTGGAGACATTTCTCTGTATAGCCTCTGTAAACGTGCATGTCATGGTTCACATCTATCATCTTCTCCTAGATGAAGGGGTTTTTGAGAGTCATTAGTAAGGGAAGCATGCTGGGAGTATGGGGTAGAAAATTACACCCATGTGTTCTCTTGCTCCACTAGATTCCAATCTCTCCATTGTCTAACCAGAGCTCCATTATGCCCTGTGCCTATGAATACCCATGCCATTAGAGAGGATCATTCTCTATGGATTAAAGCTTTGGCATTGGAAAAAAACACTGTTTGGGTTTCAGTCCTGTTTACCCCCTATTATATGCCCTAGAGAACTGGGTGGGGAAGTGCCAATGACAGAAAAGACAAGTTTCACACATCTGAAATTTTCCTGATTCAGGAGCTGGAGAGATGCCTCAGCCAATAAGGGAACTTGCTGCTTTCACTGAATGGCCTAGTTCAGTTCCCATTAATTTCAGCAGGTGGCATATGACCTCCTGTAATTTCAACTCCAGGGGCCCAACGCCTTCTGGTACCCCTACACATATGTGAAAACAAACCATCTAAAAAATCACACCTGAGATTGATATTCATGGTAAGACACAGGAGGATTTACAGAAAGGCAAATGGTTTTATTTGTTCTTCCCCCCCCTCAAAACTTGGGGAAGCTCAGGCCTGGAAACATTTTCATTTGCAAATTTACCCAGAGATAACTGGAGACATTATTCTTTCAAAGAATGTATTCCTCTCTAAACCCTTGTAAACAAAAATGTTCACAAACTCATTCTTTTATGAACATTTTGACTTGCCTGCATCATGAGTTAATCAGCTGGGTTAGAACTGCAGCAATTTTACTCCTGACTTAGAAAAGTGAACATTTTTTATGAATATTTATCTCCTAGTAAGATGTTTAGTGTTTTGATAAAGACAATGACAAAAAGCAATGGGGAGCAAGGGGTTTATTTGGCTTACAGATCTAGCTCATAGACCATCATTGAAGGAAACCAAGGCAAGCAAGGACTCTAGGCAGGAAACTGTAGGCAGGAATTGAGGCGGAGACTGTGGAGGAAAGAGTTTAATGGATTGTTATTGATGACATGCACATTTTGCCTTCTTATACTTACTCATGGCCACATGGCCAGGAATAGTAGCACCCATAGTGGGTTGGACCCTCCCACATCAACCATTAATCAGGAGCAAACTACATAGGCTGGCCTACAGGTTAATCTAATGGGGGGGGTGGATTTTCAGTAAGGTTTCCTTTTCCCAGATGAACCAAGCTTGTGTCAAGTTAACAATAAACTAATCAGCTCAGTTGGTTTCCCGATCTAAAAGGTGAGACTATCATTGAGGCTGCTGGTAAGGACTTAGCGGGATAGTATTTATAGGGACCAATTCCAAGTAGAGTCACCTGTTGCTCAGGGATACCAGCTATGAGTGACTTCTGCCGTTGCTGAAGAACAGGTTCTCTAGAAGGCTGGATTCCACCGAAGCCCCCCACCCTTCATCCTATGCTTTTATTTGAGACTTTGCACAAAACGGCACACTGAATCTTAGTGTGAGTGTGGAGATACTCAAACATACTCATGCAGGACATCCCCAAATGAGTTCAGAACATGCTGCTTCCAAATTCCTAAACTGATTCAGATTGATTATTTTGAGCTGAATACAGTTAAAACTCAGAAAACACTGGAGAAGTTTTCTCTAAATCCCTCTTCTCTACCTAAAGACAGATCATCCACCAAGAACCCAATGAATATAAATTCTTCTATGGACATTTCATTACCCCAAGGGGAAGGAATCTTACCCTGAGAGCAATCTGGAAGTTGCTGTATCATGCCCAAGTGGCCTGTCATATCTCCATCTTGTCTGCTAATAACTCATTGATATTTCTTATAAATCCCACTTCCTTTTAAAGTGATTGGGTTGCAACTCCACCCCCATATGTGCCCTCCTACACCTAATTTTAAAAATTAATACATTTGTATACTTTTTACCTGTCATTTCTCATTTAATAAACCCAGTTACCAGATAAAGAAGGAAGCCTATTTTTCCCTTATCTTATTAAATCAGCCAATTCAGGTGACATCATTAATGACAGACTATTTGAAATACTGTTTATAGAACCATTATTAGTGGCTCTTCTGAGGAAAGAAATAAATACAAGCATTCAGAGTGGGGTTAGACCAGTCAACGGTCTTCATTAAAATCTGCTCTGTCAATCTCCTCTTCACATACCAGTAGCTTTGAGTAACTCTCTGAGGAACATTCTAATTTCCAATTAGTCTTTTATTCATTTAGCTGGTAAGTCCATTAGAGTTAGACTTAGCTACACATACATAAGATATAGATAATGGTGGCTTAAATTTAAGTAGATTAATATTTCCCCCCTCAGGTAAAGAAGTTCAGATCTGGGTAATCCAGGGCTCTTGTGTTTTCTTACAATTGGAGAAGCAGACATCTTTACATACTTTATCCTCAAGGCTAGCTCATGGTATGAAAAGCTATTAACTTAAGACAGTTGCTAGAATTTCTGCCAATTCATGCCCAAATCCCAGCCAACAGAAGACAAAAGGAAAAGCAAAGGGATTCTAGTGAATGATCTGTCCTTTTATGGAGAACTCCCACCTATTGACTCTTCTTTGAATGTTACTTACCACCTCTAACTGGGGGAAAGATGAGATAATGCTTTTATTTATTTCATTTCTAATGTGAGCTGTTGACCAAAAGAAAATCTAGTTTTATTTCTTAAGGAAGAGAGAAAAAGAAGACTATCAAGTCTCTGTCATTGTTCAGCTTTTGTACTTCACGAACTGAGGCATCCAGGCAATGGATGTCTGTTCATTCATCTCATCTTCCATTTGTGCAGCCTCCTCTCAGAGTTACAATGTGCAGGAACATTTCGTTGCTCTCACACAGTGATGAGCAAAAAAGACATCTGTGACCCCCAAAATTGTGATCATTGTCTTCACTGAGAGCAAGTTTTTGATTTCCCCGCAGCCCTTAGTGGATATCCTCTAAACCAGTGTAAAGCTGATACTACCCAAGAGATGAGACCCCAGGCTGAGGACTGTTCCCCACAATTACACATGCCTGTTGAAGTTTATGTGTTTTTCTTGAGCTTCTGGAAAAGATTTACATGCCCAGCTAACCATTCTGCCTTCTTAGATTCCATGAGTTTGCTACAGAGGATGACAAAATACAGGAAAACATAATGTTCACTGATTTATCCAAGGGAAAGTTAAAGACATCCAAATAAACAGCTAGAAGAAAAGATGCACAGGAAAAAGTGAAGGGAAGGGAGTAGAGCTTCTCTGCCTTCCTCAGAGGCCTACCCTAAGAATCCTAGAGACTTAGGCCTCTGGATATTCCCCAGCACCTGTTTGTGTGTGGTTTTGAGGAGGGTCTATAGGTGGTCCTTTGGCTGCTTTGTGGTTTCTTCTTTCTTCCACTCTTCTTCACCCTTTTCCCATCTTTTTGACTCCTTAACACTAGATATGAGAGAAAAGAAGTTAGAGAGGAAAGGAGGTGATGTTCTTGATAGACCACTTCTTACTGATTGGGGTGTGAAGTTACTTGGGGCAAGTTTAATCTTCACCCTTCTCCTTCTCCTCCTCCTCCTCCTCCTCCTCCTCCTCCTCCTCCTCCTCCTCCT
>JADRCH010000163.1:3679902-3830842 GCA_019843965.1 Rhynchomys soricoides
TCCTCCTCCTCCTCCTCCTCCTCCTCCTCCTCCTCCTCCTCCTCCTCGTCCTCCTCCTCGTCCTCCTCCTCCTTGTTTCTTGTTTATCCTTTGCACACAACTACTTAACAAGCAGCCAACAGCAGCAACCATCCAACAACCAACAACCCACCAACAGCTCCCCAACTCTTGGGGCTCTAACATTTATATACCTTCTGAAGAGTTCCAGAATTCCAAATCTCACATAATTGCGGGAACTATCTGTGACAGGCAAAAGCACACTAAAGCATGAGGCAAAACATCATAAGCTGCTATGGAAAGTCTGAGGCAGCCCCATATCCCACACTAGGATTAAAACAAAAATATATTCTTATAATATCTCTGTGTTTTAAAAGAAACCAAAGTTCTCTCTGCAAGGCTCCATTACATAGACATGGTTATTTAAATCAATAGCCATCGTTTATCACTTAACGCTCAACTATTAGTCCCCTCCCAGAGGTTGAGAGATGAAATGGTTCATCCTAACCTTGACTAATTCTTCCTTGATCTTCTAGTGAGCAGTCCTGCTTCTAAAACTATCAGGAAGTGCCAGCCATCTCATAATTTATCCACTTCAAAAGAAACTTATTTCTTTAAAGATCAAAAGACCTTTGGAAGTTGTATGCCAGGATTCAGGACAAGAACGCAAATGTATTTCACATTATTAGATCCATGCCCTCTTTTGACCTCTTATCCTGTTAGCTTCACTTGGCACACTTCTACACACTATAGTGTCAACTGGATACTTGTATCATTTTACAGAACAATTCCTATATGGCTATTTATTTCTTCATCCCAATTTGAGGCTATCTGCAATTAGTTGGTGAATATTCTTATAATGAAATCTTTGTGAACATTCATTGTAACACATTTAAAGATAATTTATAAAAGGGAACTTATTACAGTAAATAAAAACACTCCTCTGGCTTTCAAATTGGCAAATGTCCTTCTGGGACACCTAGGTCAAACTGAATCTGCTTGGCATCTTGGCTTGAGGCTTAACCGTGAACTTGTAAGAAAAACAGCTGCTATTTTGGCATATCTCGCAATTTTTAGCTCAGCCATTCTAACAATTTTCTGGATGAACTTAATGACTGTTTTTATTTTATGTGCTAAAGTGCCAATTAAAATTTATTAGTCATTTATCATCTTCTAGACTTACTTGTCTGTTTTATTCAAATGCAATAAGGAAAGAACACTGACGAGAGCTGCTACCATTAAGTGTGCAACAAAAGAAAGAAGAAAAGCACATTATTTTTTGGCACATACTCAAATCATTTCTTTCTGGGAGGGCCAGACCTTTAAATCCTGGCAAAGGAAATTCGCTGAAGAGTAATTTTCTAACAAACCTAGGAACACTCTCCCATTGTCACCCTTCAAAAAGTATGTGTGGGCAGAGGAAGCAAGATATTTGCTCAGAGCACTGAGAGTGAGGGTTTGGGAGTGTTGCAGCTCTCCTAGGGATGACATTCAGTTGAATTCCACACTTAATTCATGTATGCATCATTAACAATTTTATCAGTAGTCATTAACAGTTAATATACTGGAAAGTGAATTTTTCTCTAAATCTATATATTTTAAATGAGAGGTTACCATTTTAATTTTCTAAATGTTCTTCAGATAATAACCAGTTGATAGTTTAAGTCATTTGTTTTAACAGTTTGTAAGCAAAAGGTATTTTTTAAAACACCTGTCTTTTGAATAGATTGAAAGTATTTGGAGGGTGCTGGTGAGATGCCTCAGAGGGTAAATGTGCCCGTTGCCAAGCCTGAGACAGGTCACTGGGAAATGCACGTTAGAAGGATCAGACGGTTCCTGCAAGTCGTCCTTTTGCCTGCGCACAAACTAAACAAGTAAAGTAATAAAAACTAAAATACATTTTTAAGATTAGAATATACAGTTATATTTTTAAAACATTTTTATTCTTTGACAATTATATAATATGTATAATGTATTTTAACAATGTTCAATACCCCATACCCTTTCTTATCCCCTCTCTTGACCTCCCCGGAACAATTACTTACTCAAAAATATTCTCTTTCTAACTTCACGGTGTTTATAATTTTTATTATTATTTTATTTTACATATATGAGTGTTTGCCAAATGTATGTCTGTGTACCACGTGAGTACCTGGCAGCTTCAGAGTAGACAGAAGATGATGTTGGATCCTCTAGAATTAGAGTTACAGACAAATGTGAGCTGTCTCGTGGTTTCCTAGAATTGAATGGAGGTCCTCTGGAAGCGCAGCCTGTGCTTTTAAGCATTGAGACATCTCTTTAGCACCCTTTTTAGTAACCCAGCAATTGAGATAATGGGTATTTCACCAATGCCTTATGAGTAGGTTGGATGGGACCCAATGAAAACATCTCCCATCTTTGCCTGAATTTCAGTGTGTGTGGCCTTGTGAAGAAGGCTTCATACAAGGAACCACATCCTCTGTGATCTCACAAGTACAGTGGCCATCTCATGTGCACATGGTGATGAGCTATTGGTACTGGCTGTTAATGTGGAGGAATGACTTTTACTCTAGGCTGTAGGCGCTGGTAAGTACATTTTACAGCAGTCTTCCCCCTCCCCCAGCTCTTAGCTGGAAAAACAATTAATAAATACAAAAATGGGAACAAAGATGCTTTGGAAATACAAAACAGACAAAAGAGAATAACCAATGGGTATTTTATTCAGAGTTTGCTGTGGCAGACTCATCTATTATCATTTGTGTTGGCTGAGATTAAGAGATTACACTATGAGTTGGACATTTAGCGGTGACTTTTACAGTGCTTCAGTGTGCCCTCACCGGAAGAGGCATGGCTTGGAGTAGTGGGAAGGGGAGCTAGAAAGACAGCCATTGTATAGGACTGGTCAGTGTAGCATACTTTACATGTGATGTTCTTCTGCTGGTTCAAAGTCAGAACAAAGACTTAAATTGGGGACTCAGTCACTTTTTAAGTTCTGGATGTTTTGGGTTGATTATGTCAGGGCTGTGCTATTCTCTACGGAAACCAAGGACCACCAGACCAGGGATGACACCAACCACAATGGGCTGTGCCCACCCCCACCAAGTCACTAATTTAGAAAATGCCTTGCATCCATATCTTCTGGAGGCATTTTCTCAATTGAGGTTCCCTCCTTTCAGATAAATCCAGTTTGTGTGTCAGGTTATCATAAGACTAGCCAACACAGCCATTATTTTTTCTTTCACTACTGGGAACATTTTGTCATATATTCAGTCCTATTATTTACATGCTTAATCATGCCCATAGATCTCTTATGCTTTCTTCATATTGTAAGGTGTTTTGTTCTCCTTTTAGTTTTTCTTACTGTCACCCAGTTTGTTGCTTCTTCCTACTACATGATTGAGTCTGTTATTTAAAATGCTTGTCAGATTTTATTTTGTTACTCAGTTTCAGGATTGCCACTTATAAAAGAAATTAATCATTCTAACCCAGCTAGCTCATTCAGTAGAGCATGATAATATTAATCTAAGGGTTATGAGCTCAAGCCCCACATTGGGCACCACATATCAAAGGAGTTAAGCATTCTAGCTAACCTGTATAAAAGACATACAATCCAGGTATTTTACTTACAAACTGTGAGCCTAGATTGGACAGGCATGGAGCTATTCTAACTTATTTCCTGGCCATGTGTCCCTTGTTACTTTCTGTTTTCCTTGGCCGTGTGCTCATGGTCCATCTCCTCCCATGGTGGTCTCCTCCACTCCACATGTCCTTTCTTCTTCCTCGTTTTGGTCTCTCCTGAGACCTACTTCTTGATTCTCAAGACTCATATTTCTCCCTCTCCTGCCCAATCGTAGGCTCTAGTCTTGTATTGGCCTACTAAATTGGGAAGCAAGGTTTATATAGCATCATTTGGTGTATGTGAAGATCTTCTTGTAGGAGGGCAACCAGATCTTGGGAACCAGTATTTAGCATTTAAATATAAGTACCAACCCACAACAACAATAGCACCTTTCCTGTGATTGCTATTTATTATTTCCTAATTGCATTTTAATTATCTAATTATATATCCTTGCATTTCACTTAGTTTCTTTAAAAAGATTGTTCTAAATTTATTTTTAGACAATTCATTTATCTTCATGAAGGTTGTGGGATTTTATATGTTTTTTTGTAAAATCATATTTGTTGGAGCCTTTGTTGCCTTGTGGCCTTGGCAATATGTTAGAAAGAATAAGCCCCTATTTCAATATTTGCAGTAAGATTTCATCAAGCTAAAATCTTTTCCCTATGAGCTCTGAGCTGAAGAGATTGCTTCTGGGATCATCACCGAGTGGATTTTGATCCTGTAGTGTGGCTTGTTCTGGGTGAACAGAGGAACTAGAGTTGTAGGTCTATGCTCAGGTACTGTGAGTCTTGTGTGTTGATTTATCTCTAAGACTTTGTTCTGTGGGGATGGTACAAATGTGGGCATCAACTTCAGGAATAGCAGACATGGGACCCCTCTGCAGGTACATAGGTGGCTGTGGTTTTCCAGGTCTCTAGGAAGACTTCTTTGTGTTCCTTAATGGGCCACTGATCCCCAGGCTATGGTTAAAATGAGCAGAACTAAAGCAGGGACATTTCAAGTCCACATCAGAGACCATGACATTTATGGCTCTCTGTGGTGTCACAAATAGGCTTGTTTCTTTGTGGCTTCCTGCATAAGTAGACCTGTACTCTGACTTCAGCTTAGAATGTATGGAGCAAATTGATAGTAGTATTTCAAGATCCACCATGAGTGTGAGATCAGAGTATCTACATCCACGAACTGTAATTGATGAGCCCAATTCTGATACCCAGGTGAGAAGAACTGTTCACAACCTCATAATGGAAGGGGTCAAGTACAAAAGTCGGAGGTCACTGGAGGATCCACTGAGCTACAGAAGTTGACTATCCTGCTTAGGGTACTCAAATATGAACCTCTCCTAGTGAGACTTCATTTGCATGCAATTGCTCCCAGATCACAAAGAATGGTTGAAATCAGGTGTCAGAGTTAATCTATAATTTTCCATGGTAATGATTTCAGCAAGCTTAGCCTGATGGCACCATTAGAAAAGCCCCAACAGTTTCCTATGTGGACAAGATGTTCACAATCTACAGTGGCTCTCTGAACTCCTGCCATGAGTAAGGAACTGTATTGAAACTGCTTTGGGCCACAGCAGGCAAGCTTTTCTGTATCTGTTGCACAGGCATTCCATGCATGGGTGCAGTAGCAGGAAGGGTGCCTAGGGAGAGCCATTTCAAGGTCTGCTGTGCAGTCAACGCTGGGAATCTTTTCATGTTGATCCCAGTAGATAGGTCTCTTTGTAAGTCTTTGTGTGGGCAATACCAAGCAGAGAACATAGTCTAACAGGGCTAAGGATGTTGCTGTTTGAGGGTCCACTGCAGACAAGAAAGTTGGCAGCAGAAAGCTCTGTGTGTCCATGCAATAGGGTACTTGGCTCTGCTCTCATCCCTTGAAACACAGTTTGGGCAGTGGACTCAAGGTTCAGTGATGCTACAGGTATGCTGGGCCCACTGGCACAGGTTGAACAGTCCTCTGAGAGGGGAGTGAGGATTAATGATGGGAAAGGCAGAAAGAAGATACAAAGATTCAGGAGGGCTGTCCAGAGAATACTGCAACCCTGAGTTTATTTCTCACAGGTTTTTTTATACCCCCACAGTGCCATGGGAAGCAAAATCACAAGCTAGCAGAAACAATGACTAACATATACATAGGATATCTGTTCCCATCCAGAGTCCTCCCTGTTCCTTCCACCAACAATCAGCTCCTCACCTTGAGCCTCAAGTGTATCTCCCCTTATGGTTTCCATCTGTCAGCAGGCCAGGGAATCTACCTGCCCACAAAACATCCTGTCAGACCAGCAAAACCCTGATCTGCTTTGACCATGCCTAACAGGCAAGCTTTCACAGAAGCAGGCAAAATGGTTCCCAACATACAGGCAAGTCGGTTGGAGAATACTACAGTTACCAAGTGTGAGTTCATGATCACCATCATTGGGTCCCCCATGTGGATGTAGTCTCTGAAGTCTCAAAAAGACCCTCCTAAGTCATAGAATACACTGGAGCTCATAATCTGCTCTCGAGGGACTGCACAGTAGCAGCTTGGGGTTTGAATAGCTTAAAATCTTTGAATATTCAAGTGCCTGTGCTTATTCTGACATGGTGCATTGTCATTTATACTTTTCTTTTATATCTTAACTATTTTAAAATTTGCTTTGCCAGTGACAAGTTTCAAAACATCCATTTTTTAAAAAAATATTTTCTAATGTCTTTTTTAATGACAGCTTCTTGGTAATTCCCTTTTCACAGCTTATTCAATGTCTTATTATCTTGTCATTTACCTCCTTTTCCATAATGCTGAAATGTTCCCAAAATATAAAAGAATGCAAAACAGACATTGCCTAAAACTTAAATACATCTTCTGAACTAAAGCTTCCTGGAATGCATACTCTTTGTCTGACTTGTCTGTGTACTTTTCTACATATTTAATGCTAGAAAGTCTGTTATATAGCATGTTTGTTCCATCAATTGTTTAATTGTCAAATATCTGAATACATGTGCAAATCTTTAATTTAGACACTTGTTGGAGTGCTTGCATGGCACATGAACATCCCCTACTTAAAGAGAAGGTTATGTTCATGATAAAAAACAATTTTTTTTAAGCAGAAAAAATTACCATCCTATCATTTTAGTAATAATTTAACCAAAGGGAACAAATTTTTCTCCTGATAAAACATTTTCTTCTCTAGGATTGCTCCTCTCTTTATTTCTTGGCTTTGTTTTCATGTTAGCACACTCTGGTTCCCAAAAGGCTCTTTGCTGATAAGCCTTTGCCCTCTCTTCTCTAAAATGGAGATTCTACCTCCATCGTCTTCAGAAGGCCAAAAGCCATCTAGCTAGGTTACGAATCTCATGCTTCAGAATTGCAAAAGTTGAATTGTAAAAGTTGAAGTGACCTTTCGCATTTTCACATGTCTGCTAAGGGGACAACTTTGGCTGCAAGGAGCGTGAGCCATCTACATGAATTTACTTTGTCATGAGATAATAGAAATATGTAATCTCTGCCCCAAGTAAAGGGATATGGCTGATTTAATGGAGCAGTAAGTATGACTCTGTCTTCCTGTTGTCTTATTGCTTCTCTCAGCTTCCCAAGTTACATAATTCCACAATGCACCTAAGTGCATTCCTTCCTAAGTTGATTCATCTAATAAACATCACTAAGCACCTACTAAGATGAATGGCCCTAGGAGCTGAGGGGACCATGGTAGACTTAATGCTGTTCTAGCTCAAAGAATAAAACATATCATTTTGCTTTCCTTATAGAAAGTTCTATAGTTGAATGGGCCTTGGACTTGGTTCACTACAGCAATTTAGTCATGTAAGGATACAGGGAGGAGCGTCATCCTCAGTCTTGCTCACTTCCCTGGCAGTTGGTTTGCTGGAGCCCCTGTAATGAATAGCATAGACTAAATAGTTTAAAAGACAAAGTTTTTTATATATATATTTCTGGAAGATAAAAGTCAAAATGGAGATGCTGGTATAGTCCAATTCCCTTAAGGTCTCTCAGGGTCTTGTGATTACTGTCCTTTCTTTTTCAAGTCTCATTGCTTTGTCCTCTGTGCAGGTATGTCCTCTCTGCTCTTCATATACAGACTCCAATATTATGGGACTGGAGCTGACTCCCATGGGCTCCCTTCACTGTAACTACCTCTTGAGTTAGTTATCCATAGTGCTGTCACATTTAGAGGTTATATGAGGACTTCACCACACAAGCTTTGGAGGGACACAATTTATTCCCTAACAATTTCTTATCAATAACTTCTGGAAAACTCTTGTCCATATTCACAGAAGAGGAGTATGTTTCCAGAAGCTTTCTCAGAAGAATAGGAGAGAGCCCCACACAGTGCTATTTGCCAAAAGATACACATGCTTCCCTGATCTCACTTGAATTACATGTTCATAATTGCACCAATCAATGTAAGAAAAGCATGGAGCTCCATGCAGGGGCTAAGCTGCAGCAAGGGGACCACTCTCTAAGATCCAACTGGCCCAACAAACCAGGGACTGGTTGGGTATCTTCTTATGTGTTTAAGAAAATTGACAGAAGAAATGATACAGAAGGAATCTCAATGCATTCTGAGTGCTAAGAACGAACGTGTAGAGTCACTACCATTCGACAGCTCATAGTCAGGAGGAAAGAAAACCCAATTGTACTGGGTCACTGGACACTCGTTGCCTGCATTAAAGAACAGAACAGAAGAGCTCCCGAGAGCTTTAAACCTCTTGAATATCTATTTAAATTTTTTAAAGTTTTAAATTCATGTGTATGCATATGTCCCTGCTTGTCACTGTGTGCACCACACATGTGTAGTGCCATCAGGGGCCAAAATAGGGCATCAAATTCCCTGGAACTTAACTTATAGGTGGATGTGATCCTTCTTTTGAAGATGCTGGAAACAAACCAGGTTGTCTGCAAGAGCAGCAAATACTTTTAACCTCTGAACCATCCCCTAAACTCCCATCTATTGAGGATCTTCAACAGGTAAAAACATCCTGGCACTGACTAAATAAAGTCACACATATTAAGCTATAAAGATAACCTATTCCATTCAACTCAGGGCAACTTACAGGGATCAAATAAACTGGGACTGGACTGTGTTTCTCTCATCAGTGTGAATGGTGAGCACTAACCTGTATCTTCACACAGATACCACTTCCATCCTAATACCCTCGTCAGGTGAACAGTCCCAGGTTCAAATGAGGTTAATGAGACAGTGAGAGGAAACAGATTGTCAAAAACTCCCAGTAGGTCTGCAACTTTGGCACCTACCATCTTGCTTCTCAATGCTGAAGGGCATAAGAAACAAGGAGTGCAGGTGGTCATTTTTTTCCCTGAAGAGGCTTAGAGATAACAAAGCATATGTTAGAGTCTCCAGTGAGAGCCTGGAAGTCTCCTCTCAACTCCACAAGTTCTTAAAGTTGTACTCTTGGGATGCTCAAGAGAACAACTTAATATGCAAATGCAATTTCATGCTCTGTAATTGTGCCTTAGGCTTAGCAACTGGTGATTCCATTCCAGTGAGTGCTGCCAAGCACTTATAGCATAGAGAATTGTTGTCTATTCTTAGGTTTTTAATAATAAACACTTTATAAATTCCAGTGACTTTTAAGTCAGCTCTCTCTGACTTACTGTCTCTAAGACTATGAAAGTGCAAAAGTGCAACTACTGGTGTACAAACAGATGTTGGGAGTGATCGGCGATCAGTCCTGTCCTCCACACTGATGTCACTGGAGCCTCCTTAATTCCTTAATTTTTTCTACAATTTGGTCATTGTTTCCAAAGTTAATGAACCAACAGGCATGTTTCCAATGGGTTCATGTAACAAACATTTATGCTATACCAGTTATTGATACTACAGAGTAATATTTCCATTCACTTTTCCAGCATATCCAAAACTTCTGTTCTGAAAAGATACTATATTGATGTCTGATTCAAACATACTGATACACATGCCACACTACTCTGCATACACAGTTTTCCCCAACTTAGCTGAAACCAATACTTCACTGTGCAATTTTCTGAGCATAAAGACAAAGCAGAGCTATGTTGGCATATATAACTTAAATCCAAGTCATGCCATTTCTTTCTTAAATGGTCCTTTCTTATTGGTCCTCCTGTTTTTATTCTTTCCTTCTGAAAGCCTTGCCAGGGCTATAAAACTCTGATCTACAAGTTAATCAAGGAATCAGCTTGTTTTTATGAATAAAGTTTTATTGGGAACACAATCAACCTCATTTATGTATATGTTGTCTATAACAACTTTTGTATTAACCTGGAAGAGTTCAACAGATGTGGCATGGTACTTTAATTTAGATCTGAAATGGCCACTACAGGCTCATATATTAAACATTTGATGGTGAACAGGATTCAAAACCTTTGGCATAGGAGGCAGATCTGGTAGAGATGAACCATTGAACCTGGGCCTTCAAGGAATATAAAGTAGCCACACTCGTATGAGTAAGTGCATCACATACTTCTGTTGCTAATGACTGATCTGACCTACTCCCAAATGCTGTGTCCTCCCATTATGGTAGACTTATCACTCTGAAACAGCATCAGAGTAAATAATTGCTTCTGTAAGTTATTTCCATAACTTATTTTGTCATGGTGGTGAGAAAAGTAACACAATGAATTGGTTTGTGAATTGTGAAAGTAACACAAAGAATAGAGAAGATCTTTAGTGCAAGAAAACTATAGATCATAAAACTTTGGAACTTGTTTGCAGGAGAAATATGGAAGACTTGGAGCTGCAAGCTTGAGACGCATTAAAATAATATAAGCAAAGTTTGCGTGCCATTTTGTTAGACATTCAGAAGACAGAAATGCAGATACAAATGGAACATTACATTTAGACTGCACTCACAGGGTGTCAAGAGGGGATGGAGACTCCTGGGAATCAATTCACAAGCCTTTTATACAACATTCTGGCAAAGACTCAAGATGTATTATATTCATATTCTGAAATTATGCTGGACTAAGTTTTTAAATAATAGTACAGCATAATATTGAAGGTATGGAGTATGGTTACCCTTCACAGCTCTTAGCCAGATTTAGTGTGAATTTAGAGCAGCATGAAGACTAGAAGAGATATAGAATGGAATATTCTGGGCAGTCATAGTCACCTAGGGAAATGATTCCTCAGTTCCAGCCTAGTGACCACTCAGATGTCATAGCAGTTGTGGTAAAAAACTAGCCTAGATACATTTCAAGATGGAGACAGAATTGGCATGATTCATTTAGTACTGGTTTAGCAGGTATGCAGAATGAAGAAGTTACCAGGTTATGGAGGGTAGTGCAAAGATTCCAGAAAACATCCAAGGAGGCCATTCAATATGTCGCAGGGAGGTTCCTGCAAAGATTTTATTGGTAACCCATGTGTATGAGGGTGAAGTCTAACTTACATTTGAGATCCAGAATGTTCACAAATCAATCAAGGCATCAGCATGTTTTAATGAATAAAGTTTTATTGGAACATGGTCAACCTCATTTAAATACTTGAAGGCAGAACTTCCACCAAGGAAGGATGCAGGCACTGAGTAGTGCAGGCTCCAGAAAAGTTTGTCTGTGTCTTTGACAGCATGGTTGTAGGGTTGGGTCAGTCCAAGGCTATTGGAGCTCAGATGACAATGTCATATGCGTCAGATGCCAGACTTGGAGCTGAAAGATTTCATGCTTCCCTGCTGGACTTTTGATTTATTTAATGTGGATGGGTGTTTTACTTGTGTGGATGTCTGTGTATCATATGTTATTTTTTTATTTTTTGATAATTTATTTACATTTCAAATATTTCCCCCTTTCCAGATCTCCCCTTTGTAACCTTCCTATTCCCTCCCTTCTCCCCCTCCCTCTATTGGGGTATTCCCCCACCCACCCACCCACCCACCCACTCACCCACTCTCAGCTTCCCTCCTTGGCATTCTCCTATATTGGGGCATCTAACTCCCTCAGGCCCAAGAGCCTCTCCTCCCAATGATGGCTAAAAAAACCCTCCTCTGCCACATATGTGGTCAGCACCATGGGTCCCTCCATGTGTATTCTTTTGTTGGTGATCCAGTCTCTGGGAGCATCAGGAGGTCAGGCCAGTGGACACTGTTGCTCCCTCCATGGGATTGCCAGAGCCCAGTAGAGGGTTTCCAATCCACCAGAACTAGAATTACAGGCTGTTATAAGCCTCCATATAGATGCTGGGAATTGAATCTGGGTTCTCTGGAAGGACAACCCGTGCTTTTTGGCACTGAACCATCCCTCTAGCTTAAGCCCTGCTGAGTTTTAACCTGGCTTTGGTGCAATCTTTCCATGTTATCTCCTGTCTTATCCTTTTTGGAATTGAATTGTTATTTGCTCCTGTAACTCTGTATTTTGGAAATGTGTAAAGTTGTTTCCTTGTTATACCAGGGATTAGTTACAAGTCTGCCTTGAATCTCATATGAGACTTTGAGCTTGGCATTTTTACACAGTGCTAAGACTGTTGAGATTATGTGGATTTGTGATGTAGGACAAAATGTGCTCTAATTTATAACATGGCTGTGAATAGAATGGGGGCCAGGAATAGACTGTTATCATTTGGGTTGATATGGTCCCCCACAGGCACATATATTTCAAAAGTTGGTTCTGATTGATACCATTTCAGAAGGGTGTAGAATATTTGGAGTGAGAGGCATTGTCAGCAGGGATAGGTCACTGTATTTAGAGTTTAGTGATTATAGTCCAGTATCATTCTGTACTAAGCTCTCTCTTCCTCATCCACAAATTTGGAAACAACCAGCTGCATCCTTCTGCTGCTACTGACTGAACATGTCCTGTTACTATCTTTTGTCTATTATGAAGAACCCATTTCCCCTAGCACTGACCCAGAATAGGTTGTCCGTCCATTAAGTTTCTTCTGCCAAATATTTTGTCACATTGGCAAAAAAAGATAACAAACACAAAAATGTGCTCGACTTGAAAAACATTAAAAAAGTTCTATCTGGCCCTTTAAAGTAAAAGTTTGCTCACCTTTGAACTACTCTCAATTAATCAACCAGAAATGTCCTTTACAGATGAAAAACAGAGTAATCTATGCCTCAGCACCATCTCTTCTACGGCTCTGCATGACACATGGAATAAAACCTGGAAGAGTTCACAAGGTCTTCAGAGCTACATAGTCTCAGTTTTCCTTCTTGTCTGTGCATCTCACATCTTCCACTCTTCCCATTTTGCTCCACATGAAGGATCTCTTGCTACCTTTCACCAAGACAGCCATGTTCCTAACTCAGGGCCTCTGCATATGCAATTATGTCTGTCCAAAGAAGTTCTTTCCACTAGATAGGCTTCCTGGTTTCCTTTCTCATGTCTTTCAAATTTTTGCTTAAATATCAATTTCCTTTGAAACATTCAATAATCAACTGAATTAGTAAACCCTGGGAGTTCACGACATCAATAGTTCTGACATTCTTGTGACAGACTCTCTCTTTTTTCTCATAATAGCCATCAAAGTCTATTCTGATAGGCTTTCTAATTTACTTATGAAATTTAAAGTTGATGGTCTACAATGGGAAAAATACAAAGCAAAAAATTTGTTTCCTTCTACCATTATGGAATACCAGATATTTAATAAATATCTGTTGATAAAATTAATATACAAAAGGAGGAATAGACAATGGATATAGATTTACACATAAATCGTATCTACTAAGCACTATAAGAGAATATTTAAAAAATAAAAACAGGCACATATATTATTACCTAAATTGTCGTTACCTCTCTGGTTAAAAGAATTTAAGAAAACTGGATCAGAATAAAATCATTGCTGATATTAGTTGAATTTTGATATTGAATGCATACAGAAAATTGGAATTAATAGCATAATGTAATGAGGAATTATTTCTGCAAACTTCTTGACACAACAAGAACCATTATCAGACAGATGGAGAAAATAACAGAGAGCTCATGGAAGGTTTCCATAGAGACCCATGTGGAATGCATAGGATACAGGAAGAATAATTCCTATCATGTCAGAAGCTCAATAAATTATCATTCAGCCCTAACATAGCAATCCAGTTTGAAGTTATGTTCTTCCTTTATCAATTAAACCTTTAGTAAATGGCACAATAGGGATCTTGTGCATGTGTGTATATACATGTACATACATAGATTACAGATCAAAAGGTAGCTAGATAGCTAGATGGATGATTGATTTGAGATCGAAGATTATAGATGATAAATAGAGATGATAGATAGATAGATAGATAGATAGATAGATAGATAGATAGATACTGTGATGGATAATTTTGATGAGATTTGGAATAACCTGGGATATATATAGGCTTCTAGGCATACTTGTGGGTATATAAAGATTGGGTTAATTGAGATAGGAAGAGTTATCTAAGATGGGTGACATCATCCTCTGGGCTATGATTATAGACTGTATGAAAACAAGAAAATGTGCTGGGTTTTTTAAATTTTTATTTGTTTTGTAAGGCAAACAAAAACACTTATTGTAATTAAAATATAATCACATCATTTACCCCTTATGTATTTTTCTTCTAACCCCTCCTATATCCTCTCCCTCCAACTTCTCTCTGGTTCTTGACAGTGTGGTGGGAGTAGCCAATATCATCAAGCTCCTTCTGCCTTATACATCTTACCCAGGTAGACTGTACCTGGAAATGTGATGTAAAATACCATCTCCCTTTTAAGTTGCCTTTCAAAGCAACTATTTATAAATATAAAGCTATCAATCTAGATATCAATGTATATATCATTCACCTTGACTAATGGTTTATGATGCTTTCTAGTAAGAAGAAATAATTTATGAAATTAATATCTGTCACAGATCAAGAGAGTGAAGTACATTTAATCTGGTGACTAACATGATATCCTTTTCTTCAAGTGAATTATAAGTCACCAGTTGTCACAGTGACTATATATTCATTAAATCAACCAAAATATACAGAGGATCTGCTGTTGCTTATCTTGTGCTAAATTCCAGGCCAATGCAGCCCACTCTGTAAAACATGGGCCTGGCAAAGGCAGCAGAGATTCAACAGCCTGGATAAGGAGGTGAGAAGGGGTTCTGAGACCTGCCATCCCCTCTTTCTCTGCTTCCCTGATGATATATGACTTCCAGTAATGCTTGGTTCTCTTATGCAGGCTACTGCACATGAAGAGTGCTACTAGTGACAGCAGACAAGGGGAATGATCAATGGAAGCAGTTGCTTGCTGGAAGGCATCTAGGAAGTGTGGAGAATAAAGCAAAGCTATAAACTAAAATGTCATTAAGGAAAAAGGAAGGGTCATAGGAAAAATAAATCAATAAAATAAGTGCTAAGAGGGCTTCACAGACAGTGACATTATATTCTGATAAAGGATTTTCAAAAAGACTTTCTGAAAGAGATGGATCACAAGTGATGTATAATGTTCACAAAAAGTTAGATAGGGAGGCCATTCTGGTATTTTCAAATAAAATGGCTCATAAGTTTTCTTGGAGGTCCAAAGAAATAGATTCATTAATGGAGTCACATGCCACTTAATGATGGCCATGGTTCTGAGAGATGCATCACTAATGATCTCATCTGAGCATCATAGCATGCACTTCATGGCACCAGCCCCTTCCTGTGGCTTTACTGTGACCCAGAGATGTGGAAATCATGAGATCTATGAAGCTGCTGCTGGCATAATGTAACATGATTCTTTATAGTAAACAGGTTGTTTGCTTGACAATGTACACTAAAATAGTAATAAATATATAAGCCAGCAAATTAATCATCTAATATCTTCACCAAGTTATGTGGCATACATTTATAAAACTGGCATCATAATGTATTTTGCATGTGGATAATGTTGGCACTGGGATTGAACCTAGGACCTGTGACTTTCTAGGCAAGCAATCTACGACTGAGCTTCAACCCCATGTTTCTTTACACTTTTTTGTTTTGAGACAGGATCTCTGCTGCCCACAATACTGATGGACTCATCATGGAGTCTAGGCAGGCACTGTACTTGGTGTGCTCTTGTCTCAGCCTTCTCAGTGGCTAGGATTACAGGGCTGTGCTGCCAGATCTGGTTTATAGTATTTGCTTGTATAATATACACTCAGATAATATATAGTACAGTCTTTGATTACATCCCAGTAACAACATCACTAAAGCAAAGGAACTTTTATTTCCATTTTTATTTTATAAATTCATTATCTTGTATGTAGTGTATTATGAATGGAAAAGTTCTTCGCAGAAGTCATTAGTCACTTGCCTTTTTAAATCCAGTGACAGAAACACACACACACACACACACACACACACACACACACACATGTATACACACACATATGTATACCGATATGCACTCATATACACACACATACACATACATACTCAATATGCACACATATACAAATATACACAAAGAAATATATCATACATGCATTACACACATATACACAAATTTATAAAATACACACATCAAAACACGTACATACACATATACATAAGCCTATACATGTACACATATTCACAAACATTCATACGCACAAATTTCACATATACATACAAACAAACATTCACATGCACTAACATATATACATACACACACACTTGTATTGCAGCATCACACTAAAAATGCTAATTTACCTACTAAGACATCAATATTTCTTCAGCACTTCCAACTTATTTTAATAAGCTTTAGAGTTGATAAACAGTGAAATGATACACATGAGATGCCTATCACAGGGTCTGTACATGAAAGGTTAGCTTTTCTGATCTGCCATGGTCCTCTGAGCTCAGACTTCTTGAGGGCATATCCTTCCCATGTCCCACAACTCCCTGGAAATAATGACTGAGACCCCATCATACCACACTTCTTACTAGCATGCCAACTGCTTACTGGAATTAGCAAGGAACGTAGCAAGGGCACTAGAACCTAGCTTGACCAGCTGGGTCCATTATAATCCCTAGGGCAGAACCCAAACATCAGCATTTCCCCAACAGCCATCGCATGGACTGCTCTTCATTTCTTCACTTAGTTCCAGTTAATTTGTGTTTCTCCATGCAATTCAGTTTCATGATGTAAGTGCTTTTATTTCTTCCATTTAAAAAAGTCCCCATTCATCTGTGCCCTTTCTTTCTTACCGCCTCTGTCTGCCCTTGGCACAAAGCAGAAGCCTAATGTAAGTAGAACTCATTTTCCTCATCTTGTTACAGATGCTAGACTGAAACCTCTCAAGATCTGTCCTGCTGTTTGATATGGTTGTGTCCTTTTATCCCTCCTTCACACGTTAACCAAATCTCAAAATCATTTAATGAGTGAAGCAGGTGATAGTGTAGTTAGTATGTAGTTTTTTATAACAGTGCTCTTATTTCAGTCACACATGACATTGGCAGCCTAAAAGGTAGCCTGGTGATTGATAATGTGAGGAACCTTTTCCTTGAAACACACTGAAGCAGACTGTAGAGGTCTGATCGGATCAGGTTGGATGTCGCTATGGTACAAACAACCTAAGCAGAGACATGGTTAAACTTAAGAGCCAATGCCCTGCTCGTAGATTCTGGGCCTAGAGTTAATTACTTCTGAGAAAATCCCTTTATTTGTCTCTTAATGAGCTCATGTAACCTCCTCACTGCTGACTCTTCCTCCCATAAATTATTTTTCTTCATTTATTTTTCCTGATAGCCTTATGTTCTTTGAGTATCTGTCAAAGGCTGTATTTCGGTACACTGACTCTCATACCAAATGGCAGAGTTTGCCTTCCATCTGTTGGTTTTATTAAAATCTAAACGGGGTTGGGGGGGAGACAAACACACCTCTCTACACATTCTCTGGAGATCCATGTGAACTGCCTGTCCTCTTGCGTGGCTGTCTGGTGAAGATCAGATGATGACTGGTAACCCTCTGAGGACTGGAAATAAGGATTGTGGACAGGTCAGTGGGTTAGCAGCCACAATAATCACCACTAGCCTCCACATCAAACAGAACGTCAATTGTCACACTACCTCTTTGGCCACACAGAGTACAACTATGAATTTAGTAAACTGTGAGTTTAATAGTCATAGTTTTCTACATGATTCTGTATTTTTTAAACTCTGGTGACCTATTCAGGATTTTGCTAACACGGTCCTATGATATGGGGGATATGCCCCCAAAATATCCTACACAGAAGATGTTGCATTCAAGTTAAAATGCCAGGCTAAGCAGCCTGCAGAATTCCTCCGTTGTAGCTCATGTTTAGACCAAGTCTAAATAGAAAATTTGAAAAAATAAATAAATAGTTTAGCACATAACAGTAAGTAAAATTTCTTCACACCAGAAATAAAAAGCAGGCTTTAAGTAGGACAGAGACAGAAGCTGAAGCTCTATACAACAAAGTCAGGAAACACAGGCAGTAGTTAGAGGCAAGGGATGTCCCTCCTTTACAGAGAGCCTAAGGTTGCAGGTCAAATGCAGAATTGGATTCTCAGATAAGCACATGTGTGACCAGGAAATGGGAAATTTCCCACTGTTCAGGAAGCTGGCCATCTTTGTCCCAGGTACCCCAAGAACCAGGAACTAAAGTTTATAGTCCTCCACATGCAGGCCACTAGAGAAGTGGCAAAAGTCTCTGAATGCATTAAGGTATTGTTAAAATTCCCATGTTACAGGCATTGTTGGAACAAAATATCCCATATGCATATGGCTTTAAAAGTTCTTTTGCCTCTTGTGCTTCTGAGGGTCAAAAATTTAAACAGGACCTGGCGTAATCATTTATTTTTGTCCAATGATGCTGAGAGCTTAGGAAAGACAGTCAGACACATCCCTTAGTCCCTTGTGACTTGATTCTTTCTACAACATTTTTGCTGGGTGACATCTGAGTTCTAAGAATACCAAGTACATGCCACAAGCATTCCTGTGACCCAAACTGTGAAATTTTTAAAGTGTCCCTTCTGCTTTATTTCACTGGACAAGCACAGTTCTAGCAGTAGCCAAGGTTCACAGAAAGGAGGCCACAATGAGGTGCAATTAACATAAAGTATAGCTCACAATGAACAACTACATTGCTGGGATTTTTGCAGTATGTTCCTACTTGCTATGGTTTTGCAAATCTCAGTTGAGCACATTAGAACATGGGTTAATAACAAGTCAAGAAAATAGCACTCTTTAGAGATGGCCAAAATCTATCCATAGAACAGTGGTCCTCAACCTTCCTAATGCTTTGACCTTTTAACACAGTTCCTCATGTTGTTGTGAACCCCCCAATCATAAAATTATTTTCATTGCTAACTCATAACTGTAACTTTGCTACTGTTATAAATCATAAGGTAAATATCTGATATGCAATCCCTGTGAAAGGCCTTTTTCAACCCTCCAAAAGTGTCTTGACCCATAGATGCTGCCATAGAAGTACCATACAGCACACAACCAGAGCACTCACAAGTCTCCCTCTAAGTAATGAAAGGTAAGAGGTCATGTGGAAGATGAACTTGGAAAGAAGAAATGTTATCACAGATGGGTTGTGAGCTCCAAGATGACTCTATTCCAAGCCTTACCCGAGGAGACCCATGGAGTTATCCATCTCAGACTCTGCCTGGGGATACTGGCCAACCTCAGAAATGAAATAGATCAAGCTTCAGGCTGAGCTGCACAGGCAGGTTTCCCTAGACCTCCAGATATGTACTGAGAACTGAAGTAGACACTAGGAGCCCAATGGACAAAGATTTAATGTTATTCCAAACATAGATCATCATGAACACCTATGAGAAACTGCCAGTTTCTCAACCTTCCTTATCTAACCCACAGCAGATATCTATAAAGAGTAGCATCACCGTGATACCCCTGCCCCCACGCCCTGGGCTGGTACAAATCAAAGAAAGATGTGCAGTAACAATGGCATGTGCCATTATGCTCCCTCTATCTGGAGGAAGATTAACTGTGGATGTCTGCTGTAAGGGAGCGTATAATGGACTCTGGCTGTCAGAGCCCATGTTCTGTGTGTGACAGGTCCTCCTCTGTCTGGCTAATGACTTGGAATAGGGTAGAGATATCTTCTCCAAATTTGGACAGCTTGAGAGGTTTCAGATAAAGAAAGAGCACCAGACAAGCGTGTAAAAGGCAACACTAACCCAAGTCAGCATTGCTCTTGGAGTTAGCAGATGAGAATACAGTTCCAGAAACTTCTCCTGAAGTAATCTTTGACAGCCAATCTGGCCTAAGTAGATCGTAAAGTAGCCCAGGCATAAAAGCATTTAAGAGTCAGAAAACCCTGGCTGTATTTACCTAGCAGCCTAGTCATGCATTAACGACTTTCAAAGCTTGCACACTATGCTAGGCACCATAAACATTGCCTATTAGTCAAAAATGTAGAAGGTTTACATTTGCAGTATGGAGACATCCAGGTGTTGGGGCCTCCACATGGGAAGGCCCCTGGGAGGAAGCACCAGGAAGAGAAGCTCTTTGGTTTACAGAGGAAGGGTTTTGTTGATGCAGTCCTGGGACACCCTGCCATGGAAAGACAGCTGACTGAAAGCAAGATCAACAGGAGAGCAGTTGTTTCAGTTCAATAAGACAGAAACATATGAAGCATTGGAGAAATGTGAGTGGAATTCTCTAGACTAGAGATATGCACAGACAGGCACACTGAGACACTGCTGGACAGAGCCTTCTCTTCAGCAGAAGTCTGCCTGTGCCTGTACCTCTGTAGTCAGTAGATACAAAGCACACTGAAGGTGAAAGTGGGCTCTCTACTCCCCAGTGGACAGAGGTGTTACTTGGCCCTGAGGATGACCTTAACGCTGTCATTCACCTGCTGACATGCGCATCACTAATGCCTGGTGGAATGAGAGAAATGTCTCTAAGGCTCCAGTGGCTCCTTATGCAGTGCTACTGATCTCTATCTTCAACTTTTGTCTATGAAGAAAAACAGAAAAAGAACATTCATTTTGGGAGCAGATTCCACAGTTTCTGCTTCTGATCCCACCTTTCCTGGTTTCTGTTAAAAGTCATTGCAAGTGAATTCCTTCATTCTTTCTGCTTCAGTTACCCCATCTGTGAAGAAAGCAGTTACTTTTTCATAAGTCAAAATACTAAGTCATGTAGAAAAGTACTTACCATTGTGTCAACCTCATAAGTCCTAGAAGGGTTAGAGTAGTATAATTTTCCAGGATCCTTTAAAGTACTGTCTAGGCGTACACACCCATCTTCATCTCCACTCCTTCCAAATGACTAAGAGAGGCAATTCCATCACTTCTCATGTTTACCAAAGTCTCTGGGGTCTCCAGAATACTTGCTGTAAGTGCCTCTTGCCATGCTGTGTCTGGATGCTCCAAATATAGTCGGACAATCTGTTAACTTTGCTCTGAGATTTGGGTGTCAGGGGCAGCTTGCACCCTGAATCTCATAGCTGTTGCCCTGGGAGCAAGCCTTCTTTTAGGGGTAAAAAACCCCAAGGTTCCCTTATGCTTAATGTAGAGGACAAAGTATCAAGAACACATTCTTTCCTGTTGTCTTCCTTGTGTTGGGAATCCTAGTAATAAGGCACATTCATTTGACTCAAATTCCGAATTTCCAGGTCATGTAGCAAGTGTTCTTAGCTGCACACACTTCATTATAAATGAATTCTCAGAGTCTGTTCATGAATGTAGGTTAGATGAGGGAGATTTGTCAGTAAGATGGAGGGGAGTCGGGTTGGAAAGAAAAGAATCTGAATGGGGACGTGAAGACCCAGAGAATCTACCCACCGGGCACAGCACTCCCACCTGCTGCTGTTCCCCTGTCCCTGTCCCCAAAGAGGCAAACCCCAGAGCCCTGCAGGGCTCACAGCAGACTATTGATTAAAAATATCACAGTGGTGGATGAGGAGTGGAGCTGAGGCAGCAGTTGGCAATCAGGACCAGGCCTAACAGAAGGGAGCAGCAACACTGAGACATCTTTCCAGGGCACATCTGACCTACACAGGAAATTGTGTGTTCCAACAAGCATACCGGATGCTGCCTTTCAATGTATTATCAGAGCTAAGAATGCTCTGGCCCAATAAAATTGCCAAATAATATAGAGGGCCTCTGATGGGCTAGTAACCGTCATAGATTTTTATCATTTTAAGATTAAGAGGGCAGGTATGGTAGTGTATGCTTATAATCCCTGAATTTGGTGAGTTGAGACAGGTGAAATCAGAGACTTGAGGCTAGCCTGTAATATCTAATGATAACTTGTCATAAAAACAATATAATTTTAAAATTTGTACAAATTATGTTCACATATTAAATTATAAGAAATGCCAGCCTGGTTATGAAAACAAGGTGTTTTTTGTTTTGTTTTGTTTTGATTTCAAACAGAAACAACTCTTCTATTACTTATTCTTACTAATTACTTCAATGGCCATTTGTATATCACGTGGTTTTACTGTCATTTTGTGGCAAGTGCAAGGGTCCATTGCACACATGGAAGTTACAGCTTAGGGTCCCTGTGAAATTACCACAGACTTAGCAGACATGTGGTGGTCTGAATGAAGATGTCCCTCATCTGCTCATATACATTTGACTATTTGGTCCCAAGTTGGTGGCACTTTGTAGGAGGGTTATTGACCCTTTAGTAGGTAGAGACTTGCTGGAGGAAGTTAGCCACTGGGCTGTGAGGTGAGGGGTTTATAGCCTGCCTCCACTTTCCTCTGTCTCTGTCTCTGTTTCTGTCTCTCTGTCTCTGTCTCTATATCTCTCTCTCTCCTTTCTGTGTGTAGATGAAGTGCGCTCTGTTGGCTTTGTGGTTGCTAGAGTAGCTGTCTACTCCTTCTGTCAATGCTTTTTGGCCACGATGGGCTTTGTCCCCTCTAGAACTGTAAGCCAAAGCAAACCCTTAAAGTGTTTTGTGCCCTGATATTTTATCACAGCAATAGAAAAGAAACCAATATAGACTCCCCCTGGGAAAAACTCAAGGACAAGAAAGTCGTCTGGCAACTTAAGACCTCTGTTTGAGAGGCTGCTTGGGTGACTGGGCAGTTCTGAAAGCTCATACAGTCACCAGAGCTGAGATCACTAGAAAATGTTATCATGAGTATGAGAATGCTTGGGCTTACACAATTTACAATCTTTAAGTATGAGTTTGTATATTTGGTAGCATGATTCCAGCATAGGGTATGTTAAAGTTCAAGAACCTTTGTGTTCCCAGGTTGGTGACATGGAGGAGAAGCTGCTGAGACCTGGGGAACACTGAGTGGAAGGTACTAGACTCTAAGACCCACCCACTGCAGAGGTGTGAGAAGTGGTGATCTCCATTTAGACTTTGGTGATGAGGTCTGCACAGTTCACAGACATACCTTACATGTCACACATATGAATGCAAACTCAAATTAAACCCACAAAATGTCTTGTAGACACAAGGACAGAGTCCTGACTTGAACAAGAGGTAGTAGGACCTCAGAGCTCATTTTCCACCAGTCCAGCCTATGAGATGAGAAGGTGCTCAGAGTCACAAGGAATCAAGAAGGATGGAGACAGGACTTACTCATAGTTTGTGTAACTGGGTTCTGGGAGCTCTAATCCTGTGAAAAAAAGCTGTTTCTTCAACTAAACAGTCTCCAAGGTCTGTTAAATGTTTATACTTCAATGGTTGTGGGTAGGTAGAAATGTTGCAGGTCCACAGCCTGACTATACCTTATCTTAGTGTCTCTTTAGCCCTGAGATATATATTCCTTGCCCACCTCTGTGTGGTACCTACCATTCTATAACCAACAGGCAAAAATATTTGCAATAAGTTAACAAACTCCTAGTTTCCACCAACCAAAAGGCAAAGAACACCATGAAATAGCAGTTTCTCTGCATTGCTGTACCACCTACTTAATGTTTCCATGAACATATTTTAAACGTGTCCTGATTTATGTTTTTCTTTGGTCTGCTATTATAAAAACCTCATGAAACTGATTTCATGTTGGGTCATAGTATTTGGAATGACCCAAGTCTGTATTTCCAGGCCATTGTCGCTTTTATTTGGCTCTAGAATAAATTTTCTGTTATCTGCTTTAAGGGATTTTTGTATTTTGTGTTCACAATACTTTGTTCTTCTAAGGTTTATTGGCTAGAAGCTTAGTCTACAGTGTAATGGCATTAGCAGGTAATATAACTTTTAAGGGACATGGTGTCTTAAATGATGGCAAAAATGACCATCCTTATGAAACGAATATTTGTGTCATTGAATACCTTAGGGCTTCAGAAGTGGGGTTGTTGTAAAGATCAATCCTGGCCTTTCCCTACGTAGACTCTTTCTTCTTTTGTCATGTGACCTCATTGTCTTATACCTGTCACATGTGTTCCTACTATACAAGGTCATTCTTCTATGTTATTGCACAACATGAGGCCTTTGCCCGATGAGGTAACATGATCTTACCTCTAGTAATGTATTTTGTCACACCAACATAAGACAAACCAAAGCACTATGCCAGGAATATGAGCAATTAGTACCTATTAGCTGCATGTGGAAAGTGTGTACAAGCCAAGGACAGAATGGCTGCTGTCAAAGAGGCCTGAGTGATGTTCAACATTCTCAGAGTACATGCACGTGTGTAAACACATATGCATATATTATGCCTCAAAAAGGAGGCATGGAAGGGGCCTTCTTCTTCTCTTTTCAATCAAAAGCTAATGGCTAAAGTAATTTGTCACTGAGTGTTTTCCTATCTTGTATGTTAGAAGACAGAGGGTTAGCACACCAGATTGTTCGAGGCCTTAGTAAAACAGCAAATGACCTAGTAAAGATCCCTCCTTAAAAAATGTCCACGGCATATTCTCTCTCTATGACAATGACATTCTATCTCCAACACTAGTAAAGAGTTTCAGAAATACTACGGGAAGTAAGAAAGGGATTTTGCAACAACTAGCAACTTCCTAAATAAATATATATACCAGATCCATTCCTTAGAATGAGCATTTTAAATGTATTCTCATATCGTTGCCAGAGTGTATCCCTAAATCACAGGCAGACTGTTTCCGCTCTCCCATGCAAAATGTTGCTGGACTTCCAGTCCAAGCTCATGCCTGGCTAACAGCCCTGATTGCAACCTGTCCCATTTTTTCACTTTCAAAATGTGAGAAAAAAATGAAATTCTCATTACTATCGCAAACCACAGTGACAGACAATCTAATGTCAGACTCAGAGAGAAACTGGCACTAATTATGAAGCAGATGGAGCTGCATTAAGAAACGCCAAGCCCAGGAGCCCTCTATGCCATACCTAAATTCAATTTTCAAAACACAGACAGCCAGACAAAGGAAGACAGAGATTGGAATCTTCTGATATATGATCCAGCAGACAGAATAAACTACACCTCAGATACTGCCAAGCTATGAAGCAGCAAAGTATGGGCTCTCTACTTTCAAGAAAGAAATTTGAATCCCAATGAAAAAAACAGTCAGCACACAGGGACAGACATGGAGCATGGGGCAGAGTGTTGTGCTCATTCCCAGGAAGACACAGAAAGATGTGTACATTGAGAATTCTTTTAAACACTATTAAGTGCTATGCTAGGAATGTACATGGTACACATGTATATGCCGTGTGTGTGCATGTGTGTGTGTGTGTGCATGGTACATGTGTATATGCCATGTGTGTGTGTGTGTGTGACTTTGTATATTTGGTATTTGTATATATGTCTTGTGTGTGTATGTGTGTGTGTGTGCGCGTGTGCACGCATGCATGGTACAAGTGTAGATGCTGTGTGTGTGCATGTGTATGTGTGGCTATTGTACATAGTATGTGTGTATATGCCATGTGTGTGCATGTGTGTGTGATTATTGTGCATGGTACGTATGTATATGGCGTGTGTGTGCATGTGTGCGTGTGTGTGTGTGTGTGTATGTGTGTGTAGCTATACTAATTCACTGTCCTAAAGAATCAAGCACTTGATAAGGACAAAGATTGACATTGGATAATAAAAACCTATAACAAACTTAGGGGCTCCTTGGCATTACCCATTCTGATCTGCATCCAAATGCATCTTGGAAAACAGTGAACACAGGAAGGAGAGGAATTTATTGCCATATCACCTTCTGATGATCAAATATGAAACCACATCTGGCTTTTTTTTCCTGAGAAAAACAATGAAGACAATATATGCATAAGAACTTTAGAAACAAACTTCATACCAAAAAGAAAGAAAGAAAGAAACAAAGGAAGAAAATCTGGAAGGCAGAAGAGAAAAGCACATCTCTGGGAATATACACACACACAAATGCTCTAGGGAAAGATATCTTAAGGGGATATTTTTGTGTTATCTAAAAATATAAGATGACATAGACAGGAATGTGTCATAAGTAAAAGGGAATTGTCTGTTAGCTGACAGGGCAGGAAGGGAAAAGCTGTTCTGGGGTGTAGAGAGACAGTGCATAAGGAAGGGTGGCCACTACGTGTAGCAGACCAAACACCCTGCCACAAAGAGCTTTCACCTTCCAAAACAAAGGAGCTTCCTGACTCTTCCGAGTTTCCAAAAAGAGTAGGCAAGTTTCATTGCACCTATCCTGTGACTTCAGCACAGAGCCAGGTATACAGAGGAACATTGTTTGCAAGGAGAAGGGGCTAAGTTTGCTTTTCCCAGGATACATCTGTCAGTTCTGTTTTAGGAATAGACTGTAACAGGAGAGGCAGATAGATGGTCTGTGCTTCAGCAGAATGGTGTCATTAAAAGGGAAAGAGAAGATAATAAGGTTCCTGGATAGTGTGAAAAGAGTAAGGGTGATGGACAGCTCAAGCAGCAAACAACAGAAGGTGACATTCATAATACAGAAAATCCAATCAATTACGGGAAACCTAAGTCTGAGAAGCACTCAGAAGGCCATAGAAAAGGTCCATGGAAAGAAAAATGGATGCTGGAAGCCCTGTGAGAGGACAGGGGAATGGAAGAGTGTCCTGGGAAGAGAAGCAGGAATAAATGCAGGAACTGGGAGTGGGTTAGAGCAGGACCATCTCTGAATGTCACAGCAGCGGGGAAGAAGGTACGAGGGCTTTGCATCATAACAGCAAGCAAGTCTAAGGGTTTTCCACCTTAAACACATGAATGGAAAAGAAGTTACCCATCAGATCCACAGCCAGATCTGAACAAAGTATTTTACATGTTCATCTCCAAAATACTTTATTTCAATTCTATGGTAAGCATTAAAACTAAGAAGAGAGAAAAAAATGTTTCCAAAGTCTTAATCCTGGCCATGTATGTGTGCTCCTGTGTGTGTGTGTGTGTGTGTGTGTGTGTGTGTGTGTGTGTGCGCGCTTTTATGTACATGCATACACATGTATTTCCATATGAATGTCAGATATCAACCTCAAGAGTCATCCTTGATTGCTCTCCCCCTTACTTTTTGAGACAGAGTCTCCCACTGAAGCTGGAGTTCATTGGCTCGGGTAGGCTGGATGACCAAAGACAACTCTAGTGACACATTTGTCTCTGCCTCCCAATGCTGGGTTGCACATATTCTCTTACACCCAGGTTTTCTATGGGTACTGGTCATCCAAATTCAGGCACTCACATTTTTGTGGCAGACACTGATATACTGAGCCATCCTCCCAAGTCCATTCCAAAAGTATAAGGTAGAACACAGTTGATTTTTTTGCAAAGTGAAAGATATAGACACTGGGGAAAGACACTCACGGTTTTAAAAGCATAGGTTACAGTCCAAGATTTTATATAATAACACCTTCCTTCCATATGTCATGATTACCAAATGATACATGCAAATATCAGTGTTTTAAAGACAATGGCATTTAATTTGAATGGCTTAATAAAAATCTTAAGGATGTCTCATACTCAACAGAGTAGAAACAGAACTACACAATCAAAGAGATCACAGATAGAAGTCTTGAAATGACTGAGGTGCAGGTAAGTATAAATAATCAGTACATGTGATCATAAAATGAAAATTAACATAGAATAGTATGCCAGAAAGAAAGACCATGCATGAATGTGTGTATGCTTGATTCAACAATTCTATTAATAGAATAAATTCCCAGATAACTAGTTAATGGTGTATATAATGGCTTCTAAACAAGAATGCAATTTATAATGTGATTTATTGAGTGTAAAAGAATTGAAATAAGAATGGTGGTAAAGTTGTATACAGGAAAAATAACCTTTATCTAAAAGGAAATAATATAGGACACTATAGATAAAATTCATGTAGGAAATAACTAGATGTGAGACTGTCACACAACAATGACAACCCCAGGAAACAGTGTAATTCTACTCTCAGAAGGCATGTCTATGTGCATGCAAATAGAAAACAAAGTCAGGAAACGTCTATACTTGATGACAGAAGCTATTATGAATGGATGGAAAGATTTGGCAAGCTTGTTATTTCTCTTTTATGCTTGTTTGCCTTGGATCAACATGGGTTTTCTAGTTTTAACACAAGTTGCATGTGAAAGAGTTAAACAAAGATGGATGCATTTATGAATTCAAAGGTAGAGACGGGAATGCAGAGGCCACTCTGAGGGACAAGGTAATTGATGCATATCCACTGCATGGCAGGAAGCCAAGCAATGGCAGCTGAAATGAGTAGAAGTGGGAGGATACAGCAGCTCTGAGGGCTAGGAGTTGCATGGTGAGGAGCTAAGGAGTCAGTCTGCAGCTAATTACCTTGTAGTCTGCCAGTATCAATGCAGATGGAGATGTTTCAGCCATTACATCCCTCTGCAAGGAGTTGGCAAGTCTTAGAAGAAACCGTGCCACCTACCAGCTTTAAAGGATAAGCAAGAGTCTATAGGACAGAGAGACAAGGAAGCTGGCTCTGCCAGTCTACGTCCCCTCCTCCAGCTTGTCTAATTGAAGCCATCCCCAGCCAAACTGCAAACACAGTCACCAAGCTTGAATTCACATTTTCAAAAGGAAATGGGAGCACTGTTCCCTGCAGAACCCACAAGACATGAAGTCAGAGCCTGTTCTTCCATCCAGGTTCCAGCAATCCCCAGACATCTCCCTGCCCAAGGCAAGAGTTCTTCACAAGAAGGGCCTACTCTGTCAAGCTCCTCTTTCCTCCTGAATGGGGAGCTCCTGGGAATAGCAGAGCAACCAAGCACAGCACAGTTACTATTTTTAAGGAACTTTCATTTGACCCCAGTGACTTACAATAATAAGCAGATGTTCCATTGCCCAATAATAATCAACTGGACCTTGGAGACCAGGTATCTTTTCTCTCAGGACCTGCTCCAAACACTATCCAGCAGATGGGAGTGCCTGTGGGGACACAGCCATCATGCTGACAGGTCCTGGCTGAGTTCTCCAAGTGCTTGAGGATTTGCACATAAGCACAGTTTCCTATGCAGGATAGAGGGAGTGCACATCTCTCAACAGAATAAAGGTGGTCCATGGCTCTCATTACACACACTTGAAATAGGAGAAGGCCATTGGGATTCTTGTTCACATCTTCACGGAAATTCTTTGTCAGACAATTTACACATGACTGAATTAGCATTTTACTAGTTGTAATTTTTAGTAAAAAGAATTGCAATAATTAAAATAATGGAGCTATTTACTACCGTGTGCCATATCCTGTTTTATCTTTATAGCTAACACAAAGAAGATAACTCAATTTCTGCAGATCGCAGAGAAAGAATATATCCACGTTGCTGATCTGAAGCTTTCAATCTCTCATGGGAAGACTTACTCTTTTGTTATTGTCTTCAGTTATTGACCCAATAGTAAACATGCCAGGCTCTAAGGAATAATTCCAAATCTGTGGCCACACCAATTATCTTGGCTTAAATATATAAGTCACCAAACAAAAGGACTTGAGCGTGGAAAACAGTCTTACAGGGGAAGGGGGATGATAGTAAAGGGAATGAGGTAAAAAGGGTGGGAAGTGGGGGGTAAAGGTGAGTAGGAGGTAGCAGGAGACATCATACATTATCTATACTTATGAAGTTGCCAAACAGCAAATTCAATCAATGAAAATTTCACTTTGACTTCTTCCTTTAATGTCACCCAAGACTAAATTGTTAGTGAGTTTTTCTAAATATGTAATTAAATACTGACTTTCTTGGCTTATTGATACCTGACTGGATCTTGAAATCCATGTTAGCTCACATGAATTGTAACTCGTGGTCTATACAACCATATCACCACAGAAAGTGGTACCAACAGTATACCTGAAAAGACCACTAAAAAAACTTTGTCATGTAACTTCCAGCCTAGAGGTGACAGCCTTTTTCAAACCTTGAAATAAGTCCACCAATTCTATACATACGCCCCCATAACTGCATTTCTCACACACACTGTTTTCTTCCAGGGTCTGGACAGTCTCTTTCAATACAGTATAAGACATTTGTAGGGACAATATATGTTTAGAAAGGGAGAGAACACAGCCAGCCTGGCTTAAGAGGCCTGGTGTAGCGCCCAAGAAGCTCACATAATTCTCTCTGTCAAAGTTATCATTGCTCAGGTACTTTTGATAGAATATTCAAAAGCCTCTGAAGTAAAGCACTTGGTAGTGAGCACATAATAGTTAGCAACATTGAGTCATAATGTCTTGGGTCAAATCTTATCTCTACCTCCAAACAGCTAGTTACCATAGTGAATCACTTAACCGCATAGCCTCAATGTTTTGCTTTTTAAAAGAGGCTATAGTATACAATAACTAATATTATAAATACTAGTATAAATAGTATAAATAGTATAAATATTTATACTATACTATAGTATAAATAATATTTTCATATGCAAAATATATAACATTAATTCCAGGTTATAATATGTTAGCAATATGGAATGTTGTTACTACTGTGTTATATAAAAAGAACGGACAGATAAAGAAGTCTCCTCACTGTAGTAGAAAGAAATGACTACATCCAAGTCCCTGAACATATGGTGCCTGTGTTGTCAGGTGAGGGGAATGTCAGAATAAAAGTACTAGCACATGCTAACAAGACACTCAAATGGGTGCTACATTTAGATTTCCACTTGAACAAAAAACAAACTGTGGTGAGTTTCTCTAAAGCCTCCTTTGTTGTTTTTAAGAAAATCACAATTGTTTAATTTTACCAGTGAAAAATCAAGATCCAGATACTGGGGTGAAAACCTCCTAGCTCAGAGAGGCACAGTATGCTGATGGCTGCCATGGCATTTTCCAAGAGGAGAAAATTCTCTGAGAGTAAAACTTAAGACAGTGGAGCTAAAAATAGACATCACAATACATCCTGTTTTACCCACATCCTGTATGTGGATTCTCCTAGGTCGATCACCTGCACCAACACCCCTGGGATTGGGTCATTGTCAATTGATTGATGAGGTTGGTTTGTCTCCATCGAGAGAACTGAATAGTGGGAAATGAATTCACTTTATAGATGATGAAGTTGGCATTCATGTCCTGGTTTACAGACACCAGATCCTGTGCTTCTAACCACTGCCTTCACACAACTGCCTGTGGAGTCCAGAGCTCAGCACAGAATCTTAAAATTTAACAATAGTAAAAGAAAACATACACAGAAATCTTAACGGGGACCAGTAAGAAAGGGAAGAATCTGACTTGAAATGGCCAGAAAGACCAAGATATCACTCCAATGATAACACACAGACAACAGATGTTCCATATCACTTACAGGAAAATACAAACAAGACTGTAGGAAACTCTGTATACCTAACAAAACATCTCAAACCAGAACAACTGGGAATCCTAAAGGCTGGGGAGGATGAGGAGAAACAAATTTCCTTACTAGTTGATTGGTGGCAGTGCAAACAGGACAGTCACTTTAGAAGGCAGTTTGGCACTTTGTTACAAAATTTGGTCTTACCATGTTGTCAATTATCACTCTCTTTGGAATTTATCCCCAAAATGGAAATTTGTGTCCACATAAACTCCTGCATACACATATTTAAGTAGTTTTATTCATAACTGTCTAAGTTTGGCAATAATGAAGATGTTCTTCTATAAGTAAATGGGAAAATAAATTATGGCATTACAGTGAATGGAATATCATTTAGCACCGAAAATGTCATGGAACTATGCAGAGGAAGCTTAAATACACACTACAGTGGGAAAAATGAAACATTTAGAAATGATGATTCCAATATTAGACATTCTAGATAAGATTGTCTTAGTCACTGTTCTATTGATAAGAAGAGACACCATGACCATGGCAACTCTTATAAAAGGAAGCATTTAACTTGTCCTAGCTTACAGTTCCAGAGGATTAGTTCACTGTTATCATGGTGGGGAGCATGCAGCATGCAGGTAGACAGCATACTGGAGAAGTTTCAAACGTTCTACACCCGAATCCACAGGCAGCAGGAAGAGAGAGACTCTGGGCTTGGCTTGGACTTTTGAAAACCTAAAGGTCCATCTCCTGTAACACATGGTCTTCAAAAAAGCCATACCTCCTAATCCTTTCAAATAGTGCTACTCCCTGGTGAGCAAGCATTCAGTTCTCTGAGTTTATAGGGTCCATGCTCATTCAACTATTTAAAGACAATGGAAGGATCTGGTGGTTATCTGATTGGTACTGTGCTGGCAATTTTATGTCATCTTATCACAAACTAGAGTCATCTGAGAAGAAGGAATACCAACTGAGGAAAAACCTCCAGGAGATAGATCTGTAGGCAAGCCTGTGGGGCATTTTCTTGGTTATTGATGAGGGAGATCTCAGCCCAATGTGGATGTTGTCACTCTTGGCCTAATAAGACAATCAGAGTAAGACATGAGGAGAAAACCTGAGGAGAAAACCAGGCAGCAGCGCTCCTCCATGGCCTCTGCATCAGCTTCTGTCT
The DNA here is from genome assembly GCA_019843965.1 of Rhynchomys soricoides. Taxonomy (NCBI): domain Eukaryota; kingdom Metazoa; phylum Chordata; class Mammalia; order Rodentia; family Muridae; genus Rhynchomys; species Rhynchomys soricoides. Next base: position 3,712,155 of record JADRCH010000163.1, read on the forward strand.
CCAGGTTCCTGCCCTGCTTAACTCCCTTATTTGCTTGATCTCTATGATGTCATAAGCAGTTGCTTTGAGTCATGGTATTTCCTCAAAGCAATAATATCCTACCTAAGATAGGTACTAAGAGAAAGGAAAACTTAAGTGAGCAGACTTTTAGGACAGGACAACTATTCTGTATGACCCAACAGAAAAAGGATGCATGTGATTACACAGTCATCAAACCACATAGATGTAGAATAGTGAGACTGAGCATCCAATACTACTGCATACTCTGGGTATTAACTGTGTGCCAGCCCCAGCAGTGTGCAGATGATGCACGAGTTTTCTCCAGACATAGTTCACTTGATACAGGTTTGCTACTGGTGGTGAAGGTCACATCTGTGTGGGGCAGAGTGTGTACAGGACCTCTTTGTTCTGCATGCTCAGTTTTGTTCTAATGCTAAAACTACAGTCAGAGACAAGCTCAAAAAAAAATTCCCGATTAGGATTTCCTTAAAAACGACAAAAATCTGGAAGAACAGGCAGGATACATGTGGAGTTACAAACACATGTTCAGATTCTTATAATTTTTTCTTATATACAGGGATCTCTAATAGGCAAGAATTATTTATGTTGTTCATTTTTATTAATATTTATTTTATTTCATTATTTTATTTAAGCATGTACATGAATTCATGGAGATCAGATGGGAGTTACTGAATCTCTTGGAGCTGGAGATATGTGCACTTCTGAGCCGTGGGATATGGGTGCTAGGATTTGAACTCTGGTCCTCTGGTGGAGTAGTATGTGCTCTTAGCCACTGAGCCATCTTTTCTACTGGTTTTTTTTTTTTTTTCATTTTTTAAGAGAAAATATTTTTAAATATTAATAAGTTCAAATAAAATTTCAAAAACAGATGTCTTGTGTGTTCTCGCCCACACACTTCTCTCTATGATTTTGCATGCATAACTGTGTTTCAATATCAAAACCAGGAAAATGGCCCAATGTGATGTATTTGTATTGCTCTATGCCATTCTGCTATGCATGAGTCCATGTAGTATCCCCCAAAAATATTGCTTAGTTTTGTTATGCTGTGCTGGTGAAACTACTCACCAACACTCTGATGTGACTCTAGAGAACAGATTGCTAACAGGTGGCATGAGTCACTCACACACCGTTCTGACATGAGTGAGTGAAAACTCAGTCTCCTACATTATCTTTCCCCCAAACATTTTACTTCTGTCTCTGAAGTTCAAAGAATTAAAGATAATGAGATATTGATCACTTTCTGGAAAGATAGGAAAAATAGGTCAATAAACACATGGAGAAAGAGTGTGGTAGAGATGGGACCTTAGAGTTAGCCAATGCCATTTGATAAGAAAGCAGTATTAAAAGCTATCAGCGGGGAAGATGGGGGAAATAGAATGAGGATGCCAGAAAAAAAATGCATGATTGCTTTGAAAAGCCACAGGGCTTAATGAGAGAGCTGAATAAAGAAATTTATTATTTAATAAGCAAATATATAAAGCAATTAGCTTTTGTACATACTAGCAATAACCAATTAGAAAGTATAATAAAATGGATGGATTTCCTGTAGCAGTTAAAATACAGGACATGGGTGAAGAAGTTCAAAAATAACCGTGGCAGCATATAAAGAAAGCTGCAGAGCTTTATTAACTGACTTTTAAAAATTTTAGTATTGAAAATTCAATGTTTCTGTAGAGGAAGCAGAATGAAAGGTCAGAAACAAATCAAATATACATAGGAATTTAAAATATAGGAAAAGTGCATGTGAAATGAATAGGGTCAAATAGCTGTGGAGAATAAATGGTAGCAAACTTGTGTGTCCCAGCTGATTGGCACTCCTGCATTTTGAAGCACACTTAACCCTGTGTTGTCTGAAGTTTCCTCTTAAAGAGAAGACTGGAAAAGTCATTCCTAGGGGTGCTTGCCCTTCCTCCAAATGCTATCAACCACTGAAGTTCTTTAGAACCTATTGTTTATGGCTACCAGATGCTGGACAGAGTTTCAGACATGCAAACCAGGCAGATACTATAAATAGTTAAACATCTATTTAATTTGGCTACAATTGTGTATGAAAATTTGAAGTCTAATACAGCTGGCTTTTGAGCCAACAGGTCTGTGCCCACTATGAAGAAGTAGCAAACCTGGGCTCTGCTACAAAGCCATGTTCTGCTCTCCTCTGTTATACCCCTCTTCTGTCCTCCAGCTTCTCCCTGACACTGGAGGCATAGCACCCATCAACCTGTGACATTACAGTCTGCACGTGTTTGCTTCTGTGTTTCTCGTCTGCTTTCCTCACCTCTGCTTCCATGGAAGCAGAGACTAGGTCATCTTTTTCTTCTCTCAGAACCCAACGGATGGCTGCTTAAGCACACTGCAGCCCTAATAAACATCAGCCAAAGGAAGAAACAAGGAAAAGAGGGAGATGGGAAACACACCAAAGCAGAGCACTCATTACAACACTCTCATAGCATTATTTTTGGAAAAGAAATATGAGGAATGCCAAAGGATTTTCCTAAGTATAATACCAGTATATACATAACTGCAAAAGACTAGCATTGGGGCTAAACATATGAAACTCACAGTATAAAGATAAAACTTTAAACAATATTATAAGTTAATTCAAATATTTGCAATACAAACAGTATCTGCACAGCTGATAGATGTTGTGTTCACCAAAATAAGGGCTTTTGCTGCACATCAATCAATAAAAGGTAAACACTTAATAGAAAAATCAATACAAGTGCATAAATAGCTAAGATTCAAAGGGAAATGTGATTCACCAGCAAGCCTATTTTAAATGTTCACTCCTGCTGCAAACAAACTAAATGAAAACAGAATATCAACGAAACCATTTTATTTTCCAATTAAAAAAGAAAGTAAGTTTCAGGAAATCAGATGGGGGTTACTCACACTACCTTCACTAATCCACCATCCAGGCACGACAGAGAACACCTCAGCATGGCTTTTGAACTACGTTGTTTTCCATACCAGAGGTCCATGACACTACAAAGGTTTTGGATTGACCAAGGCCAGTTTTGCCTGATCAGTAAGAGCAGGCTGATGTTGGGAGAGCACATCTAAAACTAGTGAGCCTAGCTGAGCACCCGGCAGTCTTGGCTCTGTCAAATATCCCTCTATGAACACATCAGCATACTTGACAATGGAGCTTGTGGGCTGCAAGTGATGGCTATAACAGCAGAAACTGGGGAGAGAAAACACAACTTTTGGATAAATAAATAAATCCATCTAAAAATATGAATGTCAACAAATTTGAGATTTTGGGAAGAAGATGATATAGGATGTGATTCCGTGAATGTATGCCTGAGCCAATCCAAAGCTCATTCCTCAGATTAGGATCAAGAAATAGACAGTATGGTAGTTAGACAGCAGTGGTGACAGGTGTCTTAACACAAACCCACATAGAGTCGAAGCATCATCAACAATTGGGAACAGCATATATGGCAAAACAAAATGAGACATTTTGAGAAATCATTTTCTTTGCAGAATTTAAACAAAAGTCTTTTGTGAAGGGTAGTTCTCATAATCACACCTCTATACAAATGTAGACTCTATAGGAATAATAGCTCCATTCATCACTCTTGATCAGCACTTCTATAGAGATGCGGCTCTATACTGTGTAGAGATTATTTTCATGACAAAATGCACTATAATTTCTATTTCATTTGCACCATTAGTTTTGCTTTTAAGGACCCATCATGAAGTCACAAAATGTTTGTGTAGAATTTATTGTATTGTATAGAAAGAAATTAAATGACCTTCAAGAAAATGGACTCGTACTGAAGACTGTGTGCTTTCTGCTGTAAGAAAACCCAGAGTGGTGAGGGACAGGGATGATGCTTAGACAGGGGTAAGGCAGACTATATAGCTGTCATTCAAGACACTCTTAGAATTACCAGAGAATCACAATCACAAGAATTGCAAAACCAGTCAAGATTTCCATGAATACTCCCCAGAAACGTGTGAATTGACTGAGAGGAAGCCAGAATGGAGGAGGACCTTCGTGGGAAATAAGATAGTCATGAAAAGATGATGACAATCTACAGTTAGCCCCATGCACTATCTACCAAATGGTCCTTAACCTTGGCTGGATGCTACACTCAAACGGCAAACTATTTTGACCCATTACACCAGAATATCTGGGGCTGACATCTGGCATCAACACTTACAAAGCTCTCAGGTGATTCTGATGCAGGAGAGGTACGGACGCTTCTCTAAGGAAACAGTGGAAGTATAGACAGATTAATAAAGCATTTCCTGGTGATTACTGACCAGGGCGGAAGGAGGAGCACTGGGGTCTGAATCAGAGATGAGCATCTGTTGGGGGGTTCTTATTAGCTCATACTCCAGGGTGCTCTCTGAGGACTCTCCCTGCCAACAGCTCTGGGCTAGAATTCTACAACGAAATCGTAATTATTACTAGGCCTACAAGAGATACCTGTGTGAATTTTTAAAATTAAATTACAAATTTTAATTTAATTAACGTGAAGAAAATTCTTCTGCTACTGTTAGGAAAACTGTAATTTCTTATAACTCAAGTGGGAAGGAAGGCTTGGCTGGATATCCTTCCTAAGCCCATAGTAGGGATTGCTCTCAGATCTGACATTAAGTGATTTCTTTAATACAGAGCAGAGAGGGTCACTTCAGATGAGTGTTTCTCAGAAAGGAGTCTAAGGAGTGTGCTTTTTTTCCTAATTAGTAGATTTCAATTTCTTAAAAACCACGTTCACCTCCATGTGTGGTCTCTGTCATCTCCTTCTGGTCTTGTTCACGCCTGTGTTAGCTCTCACCCCTTGAGTGACCACATTTGTTTCTATGGTATTTTTCTCGATAAGATCTCTCCACAAAAGACTCCAGCAGTCCCAGGCTTACTGGACCCTCGGAGCTCCGTAACCGACAGCTGTGGTAATTGGTTGGATTCATAGGATATTAGTCACCAGGATGAAGGTGGCAAGTTGGTTTGCGGAAGGTTAATTGAGGTTCTGTGTTCAGGAGAAATTTGTGTCAAATGGACGAGCACAAAAGTATAGCAAAATCACTGAAATTCCCATCTCCCATTCCTCTGCCTACCTAGTTCCAACCGTCCTCAACGATGTTTCATGACTGACGTTGTTCCTTCCCTGGTTGGGATGCACAGTTGTCTGTACAAAGAGTAAGCACCATACTCCGCAGGGAAGCCCCAGAGGCTTGGGGAAAATGATTCAGAGGTCAAGAGAAAGGCTAAGTGGTTAGAGTTGTCTTCTTTCTCATACTAGAGCCAGGTCTTTCCCTATTTTTCTGATTTTGATAAAGGACTAAATAAATGCATGCATAAAATGAAGATATTTGGAGAGCAACAAATGTTTCATGCACAGGCAGTTTTTCCAAAGAGCTAATTGAGTAACTACTAGGAAAGGGGGCTAAAATTGGGAGAGCAGACTGCTGGGATTTGTAGAAGGCAGAAGAATGTGTTTACTGGAATAACTTACAAAAGACAGGAGCTGATTAGGAAATGTGCATTTCTTTTAAGAAGTAGCTAAAGAGTTTGTGATCTATTCAGATGAAATCATCTAAAATTGCTGTCAAAACTTCTGGTAAACAGATCACTCAGCTATTTACAGCAACCAGAAACTGTAAACAACTTCAACTTACACCGCAGAAAGAACAGTTAAATAACATATGCAAATGAATTTTAAAAAGTACTACAAACTATAGAAAATAAAGATAATTGTAACTGCGGTAAAATAAGACAGAAAACTATGTACGATTATATGTATTAAGAGTCCTACCTAAATAAAAAGTAAATCCTTACATTAAAACAAACAAACAAAACAAAACAAAAATCAAAGATGAGGAGCTAGAGAAATGGCTCAGCAGTTAACAACATTTGCTGCTCTTTCAGAAGACCAGGATTCAGTTTTCAGCATCCATATCAGTCAGCTCCCAACTAAATGCCTATCACTTCAATTCCAGAAAGTCTGACACCGTCTTCTGACCTGCATGCACACAGTCCACAAATGTACACTCAAGCACATACACATTCATGACAAATAAGTAAATAAATCTCTTCTTTTATTTTTTATTTTTTTATTTTTCATATTTTATTTACATTTCAAATGTTTCCACCTTTCCTGATCTCCCCTTTGGATCCTCCTCATTCCCTCCACCTTCTCCTCCCCCTCCCCTGCCACTGTGGGGGTAATACCCTCAGGCCCAAGGGCCTCTCCTCCTCCTAATGGATAACAAGACCCTTCTCTGCCACATTTGTGGCCAGCACCATGGGTCCCTCCATTTGTATTCTTTGGTTGGTAGATCATAAAAAAGATGGAAAAGATCACTAAAGAATATCGTCATATATGATAATAAAACATAAGTTGCCAAGTTTCTCTGCCTCCATATCCTCAGTCAGCATAAACAGAGAACAAGGTGATAAAACATTTGTTTCAATAACTTGTCATGTCTACCTACATTCTGTATTCCAAAATAAGTCACATAACCCATCCCTTTATCAATAGGTCAGGTAACTATATGAAACCTAAAATTGTCTGAGCATCTACTTAGGTACATAAATACCTATGGACCATGAGGCAGCATGCCTGGTTATCAGGAAGTTCCACTACTTGAAAAGGATTAAGAAATTATGCCTGGCAGTGGTGGTGTATGCCTTTAATCCCAGCACTTGAGAGGCAGAAACAGGCAGATTTCTGAGTTCGAGGCCAGCATGGTCTACAGAGTGAGTTCCAGGACAGCCAGGGCTACACAGACTACACTGATAAACACTGTCTCTAACCCCCACCCCCCAAAAAAATTAAACCTTTTTTGAGTAGGTGTGGTCTTATTGGAGAAAGTATGTCATTGAGGGTGGGCTTTGAGGTTTCAAAAGCGCAAACCATGCTCACTGTCTTTCTCTTCCTGTTGCCTCTATGTTGCCACACTTTTCACTATGATGAAAACATGCTAAACCCCAGAAACTTTAAGCAAACCTCAATTAAATGCTTTCTGTTATAGGAGATCTCAAGATCATGGTGTGGCATCCCTTCATAGCGATAGAGCACTAATAAACAGATCATCACTGTACCCAGCACCTCTGCCTGGTCCTTAGTCACACTAGGTATCTCCAGGCCCAAAGAAAAAGAATACATTGGCTGTCACCTGTGTCAACACTGCTCTTGCCAGAGCATTATCTATGTGGTGGTAACTCAGTGGCTTTCAAACAGATGCTTCAACTTTACTATTTCCTTGATGATCTCAAGCAAATTTAACCCATCATCCTACAACTGGGTGGAAAGGACTATTTTACAGCACTTTGTTTACTCCTGAAGCACTTTTGACTTGCAACAAGCTATCGTTTTATACTTACTATTAATTTTGTGTATGCTCTCTTTCTCCCTAAGAATAGAGAACTTTGTGTATCAATGGCACTCGAAATATTACATATTAAATGCTTAGGATACAGCAATTGAATTAATAAATAAAGGAAGATACAAACAATGGGGAATAGGAAGGCTACTGATTTGCTTAAGTTAATTTTGTATCTGGCCACTTTGCTGAAAGTGTTTATCAGCAGTTCTCTGGTGGAGTTTTTCAGGTCACTTAAATATTCCATCGTATCATCTGCAAATAGTGATATTTTGATTTCTTTCTTTCCAATTTGTATCCCTTTGACCTCCTTTTGTTGTCTATTCTCTAGCTAGAACTTCAAGTACTTTATTGAATAGATAGGGAGAGAGAGGGCAGCCTTTCCTAGTCCTTGATTTTAGTGGGATTGCTTTCTCTCCCTTTAGTTTGCTGTTGGCCACTGGTTTGCTGTATATTGCTTTTACTATGTTTAGGTATGCTCCTTGAATTCCTGATCTTACCTAGACTTTTATCATGAAGGGATGTTGAATTTTGTTAAATGCTTTTTCAGTATCTAACAAAATGACCATGTGGTTTTTCTCTTTGAGTTTGTTTATGTGGTGGATTACATTGATGGATTTCCAGGTACTGAACCATCCCTGAATCTCTGGGATGAAGCCTACTTGATCATGGTGAATGATCATTTTGATGTGTTCTTGGATTTGGTTTGAGAGAATTTTATTGAGCATTTTTGCATCGATATTAATAAGGGAAATTGGTCTGAAGTTTTCTTTCTTTGTTGGGTCTTTGTGAAATTTTGCTATCAGTGTAACTGTGTCCTCATAGAATGACTTGGGTAGTGTTCCTTCTGTTTCTATTTTGTGGAATAGATTGAAGAGTATTGGTATTAGGTCTTCTTTGAAGGTCTGATAGAATTATGCACTGAACCCATCTAGTCCTTGGCTTTGTTTGGTTGGGAGACTTTTAATGACGGTTTCTATTTCTTTAGCAGTTATGGGACTGTTTAGATGGTTTATCTTATTCTGATTGAACTTTGGTATTTGGTATCTGTCTAGAGACTTGTCCATTTCATCCAGATTTTCCAATTTTGTTGTGTATAGGCTTTTGTAGTAGTATCCGATGATTTTTTAATTTCCTCAGAATCTGTTGTCATACCTTTCATTTTCATTTCTAATTTTGTTAATTTGGATACTGTCTCTGTGCCCTCTGGTTAGTTTGCCTAAGGGTTTATCTTGTTGATCTTCTCAAAGCACCATCTCCTGGTTTTGTTGATTCTCTGTATAATTCTTTAAGTTTCTACTTGGTTGATTTCAGCCCTGAATTTGATAATTTCCTGCCTTCTACTCCTCTTGGGTATATTAGCTTCTTTTTGTTCTAGAACTTTCAGGTATACTGTTAAACTTCTAGTATATGCTCTCCAGTTTCTTTTTGGAGGCATTCAGAGCTATGAGTTTTCCTCTTAACACTGCTTTCATTGCATTCCATAGGTTTGGGTGTGTTGTACTTTCATTTTCATTTATTCTAGGAAGACTTTGATTTCATTATTTCTTTCCTGACCAAGTTATCATTGAGTAGAGCATTGTTCAGCTTCCATGTGTACGTGGGCTTTCTGTTGTTGTTGCAATTGAAGACCAGCCTTATTTTGTAGTGATCTTATAGGAGGCATGGGATTATTTTAATCTTCTTATATTTATTGAGGTTTGTTTTGTGACCAATTATATGATCAGTTTTAGAGAAGGTACCATGAGGTGCTGAGAAGAAGGTATACTCTTTTGACTTAGGATGATTATATATCTGTTATTCCATTTGTTTCATAACATCTGTTAGTTTCACTGTGTCTCTGTTTAGTTTATGTTTCCAAGACCTGTCCATTGATGAGAGTGCGGTGTTGAAGTCTCCCACTATTGTTGTGTGAGGTGCAATGTGTGCTTTGAGCTTTAGTAAAGTTTCTTTTATAAATGTCAGAGCCCTTGCATTTGGGGCATAGATGTTCAGAATTGAGAGTTCTTCTTGGTAGATTTTTCCTTTAATGAATATGAAGTGTCCTTCCTTATCTTTTTTGATGACTTTTGGTTGAAAGTCGATTTTATCCAATATTAGAATGGCTACTCCAGCCTGTTTCTTGGGGCCATTTGCCTAGAAAATTGTTTTCCAGCCCTTTACTCTGAGGTAGTGTTTGTCTTTCACACACAGGTTCGTTTCCTGGATGCAGCAAAATACTGGGTCCTCTTTATGGATCCAGTCTGTCAGTCTATGTCTTTTTATTGGAGAATTGAATCCATTGATGTTAAAAGATATTAAAGAATAGTGATTGTTGCTTCCTGTTATTTTCGATGTTATTTTTATGCGTGTGTGGCTATCTTCTTTTGAGTTTGTTGAAAGATTACTTTCTTGCTTTTTCTTCGGTGTAGTTTCCCTCCTTGAGTTGGCGTTTTCCATCTATTATTCTTTGTAGGATTAGGTTTGTGGAAACATACTTTGCAAATTTGGATTTGTCATAGAATATTTTGGTTTCACCGTCTATGATTATTGAGAGTTTTGCTGGATATAGCAACTTGGACTTGCATTTTTGTTCTTGTAGAGTCTGTATGAGATCTGCCCAGGATCATAGTCTCTGGTAAGAAGTCTAGTGTAATTCTGATAGGTCTGCCTTTATATGTTACTTGCCCTTTTTCTCTTACTGCTTTTAATATTCTTTCTTATTTTATGTATTTGGTGTTTTGACTATAATGTGACAGAAGGAATTTATCTTCTGGTCCAAACTATTTGGAATTCTGTAAACTTCTTGTATATTTATGTTCATTTCTTTCTTTTGGTAAGGGACGTTTTCTTCTATAATTTTGTTGAAGATATTTACTGGTCTTTTAAGTTGGGAATCTTCACTCTATTCTAACTTATTATCTTCAGGTTCTGTCTACTCATTGTATCCTGGATATCCTGGATGTTTTGGGTTAGGACTTTTTGCATTTTGCATTTTCTTTGACTGTTGTGTTAATGTTATCTATGGTATCTTCTGCACCTGAGATTCTCTCATGTATCTCTTTTATTCTGTTGGTGGTGCTTGCATCTATGACTCCTGATTTCTTTCCTAGGTTTTCTAACTCCAGGGTTGTCTCCCTTTGTGATTTCGTTATTGTTTCTATTTCCGTTTTTAGTTCCTGGATGGTTTTGTTCATTTCCTTCATCTGTTCGATTGTGTTTTTCTGTAATTCTGCCCATTTGGTTGTGTTTTCCTTTGATTCTTTAGGGGATTTTTGTGTTTCCTCTTTAAGGGCTTCTAGCTGTTTACCTGTGTTCTGTTGTATTTCTTTAAGGGTGCTATTTATTTCCTTCTTAAAATCTTCTATCATTCTCTTGATAAGTGATTTTAAGTCTGAGTCTTCCTTTTCTGGTGTGTTGGGGTATCTAGGGCTTGCTGTGGTGGGAGAGCTGGGTTCTGATGATGTCAAGTTGCCTTGGTTTCTGTTCCTTGTGTTCTTGCCCTTGCCTTTCACCATCTGGTTGTCTCTTGTGTTAGCTGGTCTTTCTCTGACTGTGGCTTGTCTTTCCTGCAAGCCTAGGTGCCAATACTCCTTGAAGACCAGTTCTTTCTGAGAGGAATTTGGGTTTGGAGAGCAGTGGTGCAGGGTCAGCTCTGGGGTGCAGACAGAAACAAGAAGGATCTAATCCCCAGCTTTCCCTTGTTTCCTGTGTCCTGATGGCTCTGCAAGGGTCCCTCTTGGTCCAGTGAATTTGAAAAGAAGTGGTAGTCTTGCCTATGCTTGAAGGTGTGTCTGCACTCCTGGTATACCAGTTCTCTCCTGGCACTATTTGAGTATGGAGTTCTGTGTCACAGGATCCGCTCTCCAGTCACCGAAAGTAACCAGAAGCCCACTCCTCAGTCCCTGTGTCCTGGGAATTTCAGGTGGGTCCCTCAGAGCAGACAGGCTTGCCAACACTCCTGGGAGGCTATCTTTCTCCCAGTGCTATTTGGCTATGGAGCCCTGGTGACCCAGGCAGAGGTTTCCGGCCACAGATGGAAACCAGAAGGCTCCTTCCTCCCTGTTCCTCAGTCCCTGTATCCCAAGGATTTCGAGCGAGTCCCACTGAGCAGTTTTAGCCCTCTTACCCCCTCTCAAGAGCTTTTCCACACTCCTGGGAGGCTAGCTTTCTCCCAGCCCGAATTAGCTATAGAGCCCTGGTGGTGCAGGCAGAGGTCTCCTGCCACAGATGGAAACCATAAGGCCCATTCATTAATATATTTAGTAATGTTTTATAATTTTCTGAGTAAGTGCCTTATGTTAAAGTTATTTCAATGTGTTTTTGGATTCTGGTATAATTGTAAGGATGGTTTTCCTTATTTCATATTCAGATTGTTAGTGATAATACAAAAATATGTGTTTCTTGTGTGTTTGCCTTATATGTTGCAACCTTACAGATTATACTACTAGTGCTTATAGATTTAATGCAGTGTTTGCAATTTTCTACACACAAGATGATACTTGTGTGAATAATTTATTCCCCCTTTCCAGTGCAGGAGCCATTTATTTATCTACTTGCTTGCCTAATTGTTTTGACTAGAAAGTTCAGGTCAACACTCAAAGTAGGTATGGCTAGTTACGTTTCTCCTGCTTTGATGAAATAATGAGACCAAAAGCTGCTTGTAGAGAAGTATATTTCAGTTTTTGTCCCAGAGAGACAGTCCATAATGGAGGGGGAGGCATGGCAGCAGATAGCCAGAGAAAACAGCTATCTTTCTGAAAGATATCATCTCAGCCACAAAAGAAGCAGAGAATGCAAGAAATGGGACACGACCATAACCTCCAAGATCCACCTCCAGTAGAGCAATACTTGTAATAAGGCTACACCCATCAAAAGTTTCATAACATCCCTAAACAGTGCCACCATGGGAAGTCAAGAGTTCAAATACCTGAGCCTATGAAGGACATTTCTCATTCAAACTACAACAGTGGGCATTCTCAATTATGTCTTAGTGTTGGGTGGGGAGATACAAGCTTTCCCAAGTGAATATGGATTTTTCTGCTGAATATGAGTTTTCACATATGTTTTTTTTTTTCATGTTGAGTTCTCCTTCTGTTATTGGTTTGCTGCATGATAAAAGTGAAAGGTTGTAGTCACAAAGTTTTCTGCATCTCGTTCGGGTGATTGTATGAGTCTACATTTTCTCTCCCTTCATTTTGTTTATGTGATGAACTATCTTGCTTGGTTTCTAATTAATAATTAATATATCATTAGCTATGGTATATCATAAGAATGCTGCTGAGTTGGGTATAATGTTCTTTCCTAAAGACTTTTTAATCTATATTATAAATGTCATTAGTCTATAGCTCTTATGGATGGTGTTGTGTCTGAGTATATCTTACCAGATACCACTAAAGAATGAGTCAGAAGGTGTTCAATATTCGAATTTCTCTTAATATTTGGAAAACATTAGTAATGGTTCCTTTTCGATTGTTTGGTATTCATGAGTGAAGCTATCTGATTCTAAATTTTTCTTCTGGGGTTTTTTATTTAATTATTACTACCAGTTAAGTCTCTGTGCTTTTATAAGTAAATGAAGATTCTGCATTTATTTGTGAGTGAGTTTTGGCAGCTGATATTTTTTCTAGGAGTTTATTCATTTTATCTAAATTATGTAACTTATTGATGCATATTTTGTATCGATTTGCATATTATTGAATATTTTGATGGCATTCCACTATAATTAGATATATTTCTTTATGTTTTATAATAGCGTCCTCGCTTCTATTTCTGATTTTAGTAACTTGAGTCTGTTTCCTTTCTTTTATTTTTTTCTTGGTCATTGGAGACAAATGTAAATTTTGTTGATTCTTATCAAGCAACAAATTTTTGATTTGGTTAATTTTTATAGTCTCTAACTTACTTTTTCTCTTTGAAGATTATTTCGTTCCTTGTGTTAGCTTTAGGTTATCTTACTTTTGGAGTGGTGTAGTGTAGGCTGGTTACTAAAGTTGCAAAGTTACCATAATCACTCATGACTTCTAATTAATGTGGCACTCACAAACATAAATCTTCCCCCATACATCACTGACAATACAACCATTTAAAAGATATGTTTGGAGATTGTGTTTTTAAAAATTTATTAATCATTTTATTTGTTTACATGTCAAATGTTATCCTTCTTCCCAGTCTGCCCTTCGAGAACCCCTCACCCAAACCACCTCCCCTTTGCCTCTAAGAGGGTGTTCCCCCACCCACCTACCCACTCCTGCCTCACAACTCTAGCATTCCCCTTCTCTGGGGGTCAAACCTCCATAAGACCAAGAGCATCCCCTCCCACTGATGCCAGATAAGGCAATCCTCTGCTACATGTGTATCAGGAGTCATGGACTGGCCCATGTATACTATTTGGTTGGTGGTTTAGATTCTTGGAGCTCTGGGGAGTCCAGTTAGTTGATATTGTTGTTCTTCCTATGGGGTTGCAATCCCCTTCGGCTCCTTCAGCCCTTCCCCTAACTCTCCCACTAGGATCCCTAGGCTCAGTCCAATGGGTTGGCTGTGAATATCTGTATCTGTCTTAGTCAGGTGCTGGCAGAGCCTCTCAGAGAATAGCCATACCAGGCTCCTGTCTGCAAGCACATTTTGGCATCAGCAATAGTGTTTAGAGTTTGGTGTCTGCAGATGGGATGGATCACATGGTGGGGAGCTCTCTGGATGGCCTTTCCTTCAGCCTCTGCTCCCTTTTTGTCTCTCCATTCTTTAAACAGGGAAAATCCTGGGTTAAAAATTTTTGAGATGGGTGGGTGGCCCCATTCCTCCATTAGGGGTCATGACTATCTACTGGAGGTGGTCTATTCAGGTTCTATCTCCCCACTGTTCGGTTTTTTGGTTAAAGTCATCCCCATTGGGTCCTGGAAGCTTCTCTCATCCCTGTGTCTGGAACTTTCTAGTGGTTTTCCAAGTTCCCCATTCATTCTCCAGACCCTATGGACTTCTCTCCTGTCTCTTCCCATACTGGATTCTGACCCCCCTGCCTTGCCTTTTTTTCCCCTCCCCTTCTCCACTCCCACCCAGGTCCCTCCCTCCCTCTGCCACCCATGATTATTTTGTTCCCCCTTCTAAATGAGTTGAAGCATACACACTTTGGCATTCCTTCTTGTTAAGCTTCATATGGTCTGTCAGTTGTATTGTGGGTATTCTGAGCATTTGGACTAATATCCACTTATCAATGAGTCCACACCATGTATGTTTTTTTAGGTCTGGGTTACCTCATTCAGGATGATATCTTCTGGTTCCATCCATTTGTCTACTAAGTTAATGAAGTCTTCATTTTTAATAGCTGAGTGGTATTCCCTTTCCATTGTGTAAATGTACCACAATTTCTGTATCCATTCTTCCATTGATGGACATCTGGGTTGTTTCTACCTTCTGACTATTATAAATAAGGCTGTTATGAACATATTAGAACATGTGTCCTTGCTATATGTGGAGCATCTTTTGGGTATATGCCCAGTAGTGTTATAACTGGGTGTTCAGGTAAAAATATTTCTAATTTTCTGAGGAACCACCAGTTCCTGATTTCCATGGTGGTTGTACCAGCTTGCAATCTTACCAGCAATAGAGGAGTGTTGTTCCTCTTTCACCACATCCTCATCAGCATCTGCTATCACCTAAGATTTATATCTTGGCCATTCTAATTGGTATAAGGTGTAATTTTAGGGTTGTTTTGATTTGCATTTCCCTGATGACTAAGGATGTTGAACATTTCTTTAGGCGCTTCTCAACCATTCCAGATTCTTTAGTCGAAAATTCTTTGTTTAGCTCAGTGCTCCATTTTTTAATGAGGATAATTGGTTTTCGGGAGTCTAACTTCTTGAGTTCTTTTTATATTTTTGATATTAGCCCTCTGTCAGATGTAGGGTTGGTAAAAATCTTTTCCCAATTTGTAAGTTGCAGCTTTGTCCTAGTGACAATGTCCTTTACCTTGCAAAAGCTTTTCAGTTTTGTGAGAACCCATTTGTAAATGTTTGATCTTAGAGCCTTTGATGTTCTGTTCTTTCCTCTGTGTTGATATGTTCAAAGCTCTTTCTCAATTTCTCTTCTATTAGATTTAGCTTATCTCCTATTATGTGGAGGTCCTTGACCCACGTCAAAGTAAGTCTTGTACAAAGAGATAAAAATGAATCAATTTGTATTCTTCTACATTCAAACCATCAATTAGAATAGCATCATTTGTTGAAAATGCTTTCGTTTTCCCACTGTATGGTATTGGCTTCTTTGTCAAAGATCAAGTGACCGTGGTGTGTGGGTTTTATTTCTGGGTCTTCAATTCTATCCCATTGATCTACCTGTCTGTCTCTGTACCAATATGATGCAGATTTTTTTCACTATTGCTTTGTGGTACAGCTTGAAGTCAGGGATGTTGATTCCCTGAGAAGTCCTTTTACTGTTGAGAATTGTTTTTGCTATACTGGGTTTTTTTCTTATTCCAGATGAAGTTGAGAGTTGCTCTTTCTATCTCTGTGAAGAATTGGGTTGGAATTTTTATGGGGATTGCACTGAATCTGTAGATTACTTTTGGCAAGACTGTCAGTTTTACTGGGTTAATTCTACCAATCCATGAGCATGGGAGATATTTCCATTTCTTGAGGTCTTCTTCAATTTCTTTCTTCAGAGACTTGAAGTTCTTGTCATACATATCTTTTGCTTTCTTGGTTACAGTTAGGCCTAGATATTTTATATTATTTGTGACTGTTGTGAAGGGTATTGTTTCCCTAATTTCTTTCTCAGCCCTTTTATCCTTTGAATAAAGGAAGGCTACTGATTTCTTTGAGTTAATTTTATATCCAACCCCTTTGCTGAAATTGTATATTTGCTATAGGAGTTCTCTGGGAGAAATTATGTACACTGCCATATCATTTGCAAATAGTGATAGCTTGACTTTTTCCTTTCCAATTTTTATCCCTTTGACTGCCCTTTGTTATCTAGTTGCTCTAGCTAGAACTTCAAGTACCATGTTGAATAAATAGAGAGAGAATGGGCAGCCTTGTCTTGTTCCTTATTTTAAGGGGATTGCTTCAAGTTTCTCTCCATTTACTTTGATGTTGGCTGGTAGTTTGATGTGTATTGCTTTTATTATGTTTAGGTATGTGCTTTGAATTCTGGATCTTTCCAAGACTTTTAACATGAAGGGGTATTGTATTTGTCAAAGGCTTCTTCAACATTTAAGGAGATGATCATGTAATTTTTTTCATTGAGTTTGTTTATATAGTGGATTATGTTGAAGGATTTCCATATATTGAACTATCCCTGCATCCCTGGGATGAAGCCTACTTGATTATGGTGAATGATCTTTTTGATGTGGTCTTGGATTTGGTTTGTGAGAATTTTATTGAGTGTTTTTGCATTGGTATTTATAAGCAAAATTGGTCTGAAGTTATCTTTCTTTGTTGGGTCTTTGTGTGGTTTAGCTTGTCAGTGTAACTGTGGCTTCATAAAATGAATTAGGTAGTACTCCTTCTGTTTCTATTTTTTGGAAGAGTTTGAGAAGTATTAGTATTAGGTCTTCTTTGAAGATCTGATAGAATTCTGCATTAGAACTATCTGTACCTGGGCTGTTTTGGGTTGGGAGAATTTTAATGACCGCTTCTATTTCCTTAAGGGTTATGGGACTGTATACATAATTTATCTGGTCCTGATTTAACTTTGGTATCTGGTGTCTGTCTAGAAGATTATCCATTTGATCTAGATTTTTCAGTTTTGCTAAGTATTGGCTTTTGCAGTGGTATTTGTTTTTTTTTTTTTAATTTTTTCAGTTTCTATTGTTGTGTTTCCCTTTTCATTTCTGATCTTGTTAATTTGAATATGGTCTGTGTGCCCTTTAATTAGTTTGGCTAAAAGTTTATCTATTTTATTAATTCTCTCAGAGAACCAGCTCTTAGTTTTGTTGATTTTTTTGTATAGCTCTCTTTGTTTCTAAGCAGTTGATTTCAGCTCTGAGTTTATTTCCTGCCATCTACTTGTCTTGGGTATGTTTGCTTCATTTTGTTCTAGAGTTTTCAGATGAGCTATTAAGTTGCTAGTATAGGATCTCTTCAATTTATTTATGAAGGTACTCACTGCTCTTAATTTTCCTCTTAGCACTGCTTTCATTGTGTCCTCTAAATTTGGTTATACTATATCCTCCTTTTCATTAAATTCTAAAGAAAGTCTTTCATTTCTTTATTTCTTCCCTTACTACATAATCATTGAGTAGAGAATTATTCAATTTCCATGAGTATGTGACCTTTCTGTTGCTTTTGTTGTTATTTAAGACCAGACCAGCCTTAGTCTGTAGTGGTCTGATAGAATGAAAGGGATTATTTCAATCTTCTTGTTTCTGTTGACGACTGTTTTGGTTTGATTATGTGGTCAATTTTAGAGAAGGTACCATGAGGTACTGAGAAGAAGGTGTATTCTTTTGTTTTAGGGTGAAATATTCTGTAAATATCTGTTAAATCCATTTGGTTCATAACTTCTGTTAGCTTCCCTGTATCTCTGTTTAGTTTCTGTTTCTATGATCTGTCGATTAGTGAGAGTGGGGTGTTGAAGTCTCCCACTATTATTGGGTGAGGATCAATGAGTATTTTGAACTTTAGTAATGTTTATTTTACAAATGTGGGTGCCCTTGAATTTGGGGTGTACGTGTTCAGAATTGAGAGTGGGTCTTGGTGGGTTTTATTTGATGGGTATAAAGTGTCCTTCCCCATCTCTTTTGATAACTTTTGGTTGAAAGTCTATTTTATGGGATAGTAGAATGGCTTCTCCAACTTGTTTCTTGGGACATTTGCTTGGAATTTTTTTCCAGCCTTTTAGTCTGAGGTTGTGTCTGTCTTTGTTACTGAGGTGTGTTTCCTATATGCAACAAAATGCTGGTCCTCTTTATGTATCCAGTCTGTTAACCTAGATCTTTTTATTGGGGAATTCAGTCCATTGATGTTGAGAGATATTAAAGACAAATAATTTTTTGTTCCTGTTATTTTTGTTGTTAGTGGTAGTATTAAGATTGTGTGGTTCTCTTCTTTGGGGTTTCTTGTGAGATGATTAGTTTCTTGGTTTTTCTTGGTTGTGGTTCTCCCCCTGTGTTGTATTTTTTTCTATTATCCTCTATAGGGCTGAATTAGTGGAAAGATATTGTTTGAATTTGGTTATGTCATGGAATATCTTGGTTTCTCTATCTATGGTGATTGAGAGTATTGCTGAGTATAGTAGCCTGGGCTGGCAATTATGTTCTCTTAGGGTCTGCATGACATCTGTACAAGATTTTCTGGCTTTTAGAGTCTCTGTTGAGAAGTCTGGTGTAATTCTGATAGATCTACCTTTATGTTACTTGGCCCCTTTTCCTTACTACTTTTAATATTCTTTCTTTGTTGTGTGTATTTAGTGTTTTGATTATTATGTGATAGGAGGAATTTCTTTCCTGGTCCAATCTATTTGATGTTCTGTAGGCTTCTTGTATGTTCATGATTATCTCTTTCTTTAGGTTAGGGAAGTTTTCTTCTATGATTTTGCTGAAGATGTTTCCTGGCCCTTTGCATTGGGAGTATTCACTCTCTTCTGTTTCTATTATTCTTACATTTAGTCTTTTAATTGTGTCTGAAATTCTTCGATGTTTTGTGTTAGGAGCTTTGCATACATGTATTTATGTAATATGTATTTTCTTTTGCTGTTGTATCAATATCGTCTATGGTATCTTCTATGCCTGAGATTCTCTCTTCTATCTCAAGTATTCAGTTGGTGGTGCTTGCATCTGTAACTTCTGATCACTTTCCCAGGTTTTCCATCTCCAGGATTGCCTCCCTTTGTGATTTCATTATTTCTATTTCCACTTTTAGATCCTGGGCAGTTTTGCTCAATTTCTTCACTTGTTTGATTGTGTTTTCCTGTATTTCTTTAAGGGAGTTATTTATGTCTTCCTTAAGGTTCTATCATCTACATGAGATGGGATTTTAGCTCAGAATCTTGCTTTTCGGGAGTGTTAGGTTATCCAGGATTTGCTGTGGTAAGAGAACTGGGTTTTGGTAGTGCAAAGTGGCATTGGTTTCTGATGTTTATGTTTTTGCACTTACTTCTTGCCATTTGTTTATCTCAGGTGTTAACTGGTCTTAGTGTCTCTGACTGAATCCTATCCCTCCTGTGAGCCTGATTATGACAGACCTCCTATGAGTAGAGCTGTCTCTGGGTGTGGGCATGGGAAGGAGCACCTGATCTGCTCCTGAGCAAGGTTGGTAACCAAAGGAAGATGTGTCTTTTGCAGGTCAAGGCTGATAGGGCCCACGTTCAATGGACCCTGTGGAGGTCTCATCTAGGCCAAGTATTGGAGCGGGGGTGTCTCATCTGTGAGCCTGGTTGTGATGAACATCCTGGGAGTCAAGCTGTCTCTGAGTGTTGGGGGTTGTCTGGAGCAGTGGCTGAATTATGGGCAGGCTGGAGATTGTGTTTTTTGTTTATCCTTCTAGAAATATCTTTATCTTTGATCCATTTATTTCTTATGGGTCTGATGTTTTATTTCCATATATTTGTAAATTTTTTATTTTTCCACTTTCATTGATTTCTAGATGTATTCTGCTATGGTTGGAGAAAATACTTTGTATGATTTTAAATATGAATATATATTGAGATTGTTCTTTGATCTCACATATTGTCTACTCTGAAGACTGTTCCATGTGCACATGGAGCGATTGTATGTGTTGTTTATGAGTGGGCTGTAACATAGATATCTGTTAGTCCAGTTGATCAGAATGGTATTGCTTATGACTGTAGTTTCTATGGGGACACCTGTGCAGCTGACATGTACATTTCTGGAGGTAGAAAATGAAGTTTGCAATTATCACTATAGAAATATTTTTTCATTTAATCCTGTTAATCTGCTTTTTATATTTTGGATGTGTGCTCCTTAATTTCTTAGGTATGTACTTATTATAGCTTCTTTATGAATGAACATTTTATTATTATAGCTTTTTCATGAATGAACATTTTATTATTATAGAATATCCTCATTTGATTCTTATATTTGTATTAAAGTCTATTTTATCTGATATTAATGTCATATGCCTTTTAACCATTATCTATAGCAATTGTTTTTTTCTGTCTCTTCTGGCTAGTTTTATGTCCACTTGACAGAAGCTAGAGTCATTTGGGAAGAGGGATTCAATTGGTAAAATGCTTCCATGAGACTGAAGGCAGACCTATAAGACATTTTCTTTCTAGTGACTGATGTAGGAGGACCCAGCCAGTTGTGGGTAGTGCCACACCTGAACTGGTGGTCTTGGCTGCAATAAGAAAGCAGGCTGTTCAAGACATGAGGAACAAGCAAGTAGGATTCATTCATGTCCTCTGCATCAGTTCCTCCCTCCAAGTTCCTGTCCTGTTTGAGTTAGTATCACAATCCCATAAGCTAAAATAAACCATTTCCTCCACAAATTACTTTCTTTCAGTCATGGTGTTTTGTCACAACAATAGAAACCCTAACTAAAACCCTATCCTTTGACTTCACTTCTATTTTTGTATTTTTAAACTAAAATAACTCTCCTTTAAGAGGCATATACTGACATCTCCATACCACCAACCTCTGCCTTTAAAGAGGAAGAACAAGAAGGAGGAGGAGGAAGAACAAGAACTAGAACAAGAACCGGAATAAAAACAGGCTTTATCCTGTAGACACAAGAGGAAGGTCACCAACAAACACACAGGAATAATAAGATGGCTTGAAAATATGGAAAGACTGATGAATGACACAGTAGCCTTCAGTGAGTGACAGGCAGAGTGGGCTCCTTGAAATGTGGCTAGCTCCAGGGGTGCCATGTGGGCTGGGTGAAATGTGGCCAGATCAGGAGTGCCATGCCGCTGGCTGCAGAGATTCTGGATGAAATGTGACATGCTAAGCTTCAGTGACAAAGCTGAGTTTCACTGAAGGGAACGGTGTAAACTCCCTGCTATCACTGTGAAGCCTGACGATTCTGTGGATCCCAGAGCCATACAGGTAAGCAATAGCATGGTGGTACAAGACAGGAGCTGTATGGAAGACTCATGGGTAAGTAGAACTGTTTTCAGACAGACTATAGAACACAGGCAAATAAATAAATAAATAAATAAACAAACAAACAAACAGCATGGATCTGAGTTAGAAGAGAACACCCCACAGCAAAAGTAAACACAACCCTCCCACAACCCACCTCCACAGGACCAGGAACGCTGAGGGAAGCAGCCTGGGAAGCATGACTATTCAGGACAGAGAAGAGAAAGCTGCAGCTGGCAGGTGGGCATCCCTTGCTCAGAATAGGAAAGCACCTACCAAAAGATACATCTGACACAAACATTTTTCTCAGTAAGAGGAGCATTCTGTCTAACTTATTTGTGTTGTTGATGAATAGCCATCTTTCCACTGGCAGACCCAGCTATTAAGGACAATGTGGGGAGCAGGGGAAACTGTGTCTATCCCAGCTAGGAAGAATGCTGACAGATGTTAGGTTCCAGCTTCAGTTTCTTTCTTATTTTCTCTTCACACTAAAATATATTTTATGAATTCTTTGAGAATTTCTTACAATGTATGTTTACCCCACTCAACATTCACTCCTCTCAACTCCTCCCCATACCAAACTCTCAACTCGCCCATCCTTTTCCACTTTGAGATTATTTTTCTCCTTCCGTCCCTAACTAGTCCAGTCTGTGTTGCCCAGCTATTCTTGGGATTGGAGGTGTCCTAGAATGTAGTTAACCTACCATGGGCCACATAATTTTTAAAAATAGAAATACATAGATAGATGATTGATAGATAGATGATAGATAGATAGATAGATAGATAGATAGATAGATAGGTAGATAGTGTTGGACTCGGAAGTACAAACTAGGCGGCCCACTCCACAAAGACACAGAGACTGAGAACAAAGCAATAAGCATGAGGTCTATTGAATCCAGTGCACTGGGGCCACCCTACCAACAGGGCAATAGCGACCCCAGGTTAGCATGGTACACACTTTTTATGCACATCTTTTTGGGCAGAGCTTGGTAACAGTATGGAAGGGCTGGTCCGCACTGGTGGTTAAACATGATTGGAGGCGCACGGTGATGACGTTAACTTGTTACCACCCACCTGTAGCTCCAGCCTGTCCTTGGTAACAGGGAATTCTGCCTATTGTGTGGTGCCTGAGGCGTATTTATATCTGGTCCTGCTGTCTCATTTCATAATGGTTATCTTTGGCCCTTTCAACTGTCTGTAATGTTTCCTGGCCTAGTTCATCGGCTGCCTTTTGTCTCTCAAGGTCACACAATAGATGGATGGATAGATGGATAGATTGGTAGGTAGGTAGGTAGATAGATAGATAGATAGATAGATAGATAGATAGATAGATAAATAGATAGAAAAACTGCCCCCTCCCAAGCTATCATGGGCTAAATGCTCCTTAGCCAATAGTGGTTTTAGTGTCCACCTCTACTCTTCTTTGTTGAGATTTTGTCTGTCTGGAGCTAGTACATATCTGATACAAGCTACCAAAATAGCTTAGAGTTTATATACATGTATCTGCCCTATTGCCTGTAAAACATGGTTTTCTTAATGTTGTACAGAACCTCTGGCTCTTATAATCTTTGCACTCCTCCTCTTTACACCTTTGTGTTTCCAATGTTTAGATGTCCTGATACAGCCAGTGCCTTGCCTTAAAATGCCTTGGTGACTACTGTCCATTCTTTTATGCACTTACTCTTTACTTTGTCTGTTATATATCATATTACTAAGGCATATGCCTTTTCTCATTTCTACTTTATTCCTTTTTCCTACTTTTGCTTAGATTAAAATATTTTTAACATTTGTAGTAGTTTAATATTTTTAATAAAATAATTTTAGTAGTTCTAAAAGTCTATAAATTATATTTTCCGAGCAGTTTCCTGGCCCTTCTTCCTTGAATCATATCAGGGGCTATATCAGAAGTACAAAAATATTTTGCTGTGTGCTACAGGGCATGTCTGATGTTAAATTGTTTCTATCAGAGCCCACCTCCAATAGAGATAAGTCACCATGAAAATTCACAAAAAATGAAGCCGTGAGAATAATGAAAGGAAAATACCCAAGTATACAACCATTCCAACCCTTAACAGACTGCCATGAATAACATGAAAACAGAGGAAAGGCCACCATGGCAATGCCACAAGGTCTTAAGTCCTCCAAACCAGGAAGAAAGCAAAGATGACAATTGAGCTGACATTAAGCAAAAAGAATCCAAAATTCTACTTTTCAAAGGACTGATGCATATGTCGAGGGCCAGAGTGGAGGAGTGAAGGAAGAAAATCAAACAGAATCCAAATCATAACCAGCCAAAAGGAAGTAAAGCTCAAGAATGCAGAAGAGAGACTCAAACACTGAGAAGAATTCAGCAAGGAAACTGAGACTCTGAAACAGGAACAAACAAAAACATTGGAAATAAGACAACTAAGCAATCAAAAACAGAGTGAACAGACAGACAATATCAAGCCGAAGAAAAAGCTTTTGGGATGGGAGGAAAAATGGAGAAAATACTCCATTGAGACTGCTGTAAAGAGAAACAACTCATAAAATGATCACACCACACACTCAACATCCCAAACCACAGAACAAAAGCATCAATGAAAACTAAAGGCACACAGAATACATTCAGTTAAGTGGTTAGTGTCTGGTGCCCGTCTGCCATGTGTAAGCCATTCCTTCAGGAAACTTGGTAACAAGTTGAAACACAATCATACATCTTTGAGAACAGGGTCCATATTTACCTCTTCATTTTATAAAGAACACATATTTGAGAATAAGATCCATCCTTACTAGTCCATGCACCAGTAGTGCCATGCTTTTATGGCACTGGTGATCTGGGAAGAAAGTGGCTAGTGGCAATTTGGAGTGCTATAACAATCTCTTACAACGATGTGGCTGGCAATGTCAACTTCTCAGTATGCTTTACCTGGTTATCAGTGTTTTACTGTCTCTCATAGACCAGGTTAGTTGTTATTCATTCATTCATTTGTACTTCTTTCTCCTAGCTTCTTGGTTTCTGGAAGAACGGAGCCCTGGAGTTTCCTACTGTGCTACTTTTGGTAACATCACTACCATATTTTATGAACTTTATAAAATATTTTAATCAATTCTTTGAAAATTTTAGAAATGTATTTTGGGTCCCTCTCCCAACCCCTCCCATATTTGGCCAATCCACACCTCTTGTCTTTAACCACAAAAATTTGATTTATCTCCCTACCCCAGTCAAGTCCACTTTTGTTGCCTAACTACTCTTGGGAGTGGAACCTGTCCTGTAGTATGGTAGATATACCAGAGATTATATCATTAAAGAAAATTGACGTTCCCTCTCCCAGTATCTATCAAATGCTAACAGTTTCTCCTTCATGCCCAACTCCCCTCATCTCCATCCCTGGATGCTGCAAGTTATTTCAAGCTGGATCTTGTATAGGTTGTGCACATGCTTTCATAATCACTGTGAGTTTATATGTGAACCTGGAAAACACTGTTTCCTTTATATTATCCACTGCCTCTGACTCTTAAAATCTCTCTTCCTGTTCTTCCTCAAAAATTTCTGAGTTTTAGAAAAAAATCTGATACGTCCATTCAATTTGTGGCTGAGTACAGCAATATCTTTTATTTTATACATGATTCTTAACCAGTTGAAGGTATCTTCTTTAGTTGCCAGATAGCTACTCCATAGAGAAACTTCTTTGATGAGAGTTAAGAAGTGAACTGATCCACAGGTATAGCTGTAAGTCAATAGGAATCGTTTTAATGCTATGCCCATCTAGTAGAATAATAATATTAGGTTCTCTTCTAGAGTCTAGGCCTATTTAGCTATAGTTTCTTGAATCTGTTACTAGTACCAGGTATGGGTTCTATTTCATGGTGTTGGCTAGATCCAATCAGAAAGTGGTTGGCTAATCCAATAATATTTGTGCCACTACTGTGCCAGTGGCTCAGGCACAATCTTGTCAGGCCAATAGTTATTGTAGCTTGCTGAGTCTGTAGTTGGGTGAAAGTGATAATTACATTGCCCTATCTCTAGTAACTCTGAAAACTAGCCAGTACAGATTAATAAGTACCAGGTGGGTATCACCTTGATTTATCTATATTCTGAGTGTGGTGTCTTCCATTATGGAGTCTTCTTCAGTTATATGATTTTACACTTTTTGTTCACTTCCTTCTTTAATAATACAAGCATGTAGAGATTATCAACATCCTCAAAGATTTTTTAGTCTCAACTTAGTAGTTTTAACAGGTTACTTTTATTACCACCTCATTTTGATTCAATTTTTATCTCTTTTGCTATTTTTGATCAATTTGGGTTTTTTTTTTATAAATCTAAGATATCTAAAACTTATTTATACTCATTAACTCATCTGAAATCACAGAAGTATGCATTTGTTTCCATATATCTGCTTTGAAAATTTTTATAGGCTTCTCTTATTTTTTATTAATTTATTCACTTTACATCCCAATCACGTCCCTGTCCCTCCTCTCTCCCAGCCCCACCCTTACAAATTCTTCCCCCACTACCCCCTTCCTTCTCCTTAGAGAAGGGGAAAACTCCTTGGATACCACCCCACCCTGGGACATACAGTTGCTGCAGGACTAAGTGCATACACTCCCACTGAAACCCAACCAGGCAGTCTGCTTACTGGAAAAGAATCCAGAAGCTGGCAACTGAGTCAGAGGCAGCCTCTGCTCCAACTCTTAGGAGACCTACATGAAGATCAAGCGGCATATCTGCTACAAATGTGTAGGGGGTCTAGGTCCAGCCTCTGATGCTCTTTAGTTGATAGTTCAGTCTGTGTTATTTACATGTATTTTTATTTTTAAATTTAAAATTCACTAAGATTCAATAAGTCTTATATTTTTGTTATTTTTCTAAGTTAATTGCCCACCTTGAATATTTTAAATTAAAACAAGTCTCTACTTAATCACTAATAATAATAGTTACTGTTGCAGATTTGCAAAGTTCTAGTCTACCTAAAATTTGTTTACAATCAAATTGTCTCCAACCTTATTAATTTCTCAACCCACTCAAAATAAAATTTTTGCATTCATTTTTATTTACCAAGCTTAGAATTTCTACCTTTTCCTAGTGAACTGCATTTTAAATCAATATAAGGTACCAGTGCTTACAAATGCATATAAAATATATCTTATTGATTAAATATTTTCTCAATCTCATCAAATTAATATTTTATGATTTTAAGAATATTTTTTTAAAACAAAACATTGTCTCATTTACCTGGTGTTTCCACTGAATGGACATTTTCTATATCTAGTTTCTGGATGCACACATGTTTTTAATCACAAAAGAATTTTACAAAAGCCACTGTGTCCTTGTGAGAGATAGAAAGTGAAAAGTGCAGATAAATTGTTGCTATTATTACTAAAATAGCTTTGATCTGCTAAATACATGGTCTTGGTGACCCATGAAGATTCTCCAAACAAATCTGAGTCACTTTCTTGAAATATCCAGTGTATTACTTCTCTCTGGTACATCTAAAATCACTCTTTCTAGGTGCCAATCTGGGGAATTTGAAAAGATGGATAGAAGTTCAATAAATTTTTCCAGGGTTTATTTATTTCTGGAATTCTTAAGACAGCTGGCAATTTTTCAAAACCTAACTTAGCTATATAATATCCTTCCTTCTTGACCAGTGTACCACCCTTCCATTGAGCAGTTTTACCACTGTGACATCCTCCTTTCAGGATTGCATCATGAGCCCTTATCACTGCCAAAATTCACCTTAATTAAATGACCTTGGAAATCAGGAAAAGCTGGGTTTTTTATGGTTAATTTCCCATGATGGGAGCATGAAGATGAAAGCAAATGGAAATCTAAGAACAGGCAAGATGCAGGCAAGGATGAGGCAACCTTAGATATGAAGCATTGCTAAGAAAGAGATCTTGAGTCTACAGCACCTCAGGGTAGATTCTGGAGGAGCAAGGAGCTACATTTGGAAAAATGTAATGTCCATAGGACTAAACAAAGATGGTGCTGAAAGCAGAGAGGGAATCCCTACTTATCCCAATGCTCAAGGCAGTGGGCAATGATGAAAGGTGACCACAGCCACACCAAAAGGAATCAACATATCACCATTGACCCAAGACACCATGTCTCAGAGGCAGTTCAAATTCCATCATGAGAGAAACACACTTTGCAATTGTGTCATCAACAAGTTGCCCTGACCGTAGAGTCAGCCTAGAAGACAGAAAACATACAGTAGAGGTCAAAGTCAACAAGCTCCTAGCAGAATATACTGTAAAGAAGCTCTGACATTGACATGAAAAGGTCATCCTAAAGAAACTTGATGGGGAGAAAAAGGCAGAGGTTTCCCTAGCTCTTAATTATGATGCTTTGGATATTGCCAACAAATCTGAAACTATGTGAACAGAGTGCAGCTAATAATTGTAAAAACACCATTTCTCACTATTGAAAAATAAGAGCTAAGAGATCCATAACCCACTCACCCCATCTACTGTTTCAAGGGACAATCCAGGATGTGAGTGAAACACAGTGCTCCATTTGAAATGGAAGGAGAGAAAAGATGATGCTGAGTGTGTAGGCAGAATGGGAAACTGACTCACCAGGGCTTCTGTCCTTGGCATCCCAATTCATGGATCAGAGGAATATGTTCTGAAGTAAAGCCATGCTTTACCTGTGGCTTGAGGATACTCTGCAACTCAAAAGAAGAGCTAGGTGCTATTTTGTTCTGATGACAAACTCCAGCAAGAGGAGATCAAAGATGTCTCATTGGTTATCAATGATATAAGCTAACACCAGGGATGAGACACCAGGTTCACATGACTTCATGTACACATCTGCCAACTTGCAGGTGCTCATGCACACACACACACACACACACACACACACACACACACACAACTTGATTCTGGATAATTAATCTAGAGCTTAAAGATTATTACAAATATAAAAACTCTATTGAGTTCAATTAAGTTTTTTATATCCAACACTGTATACGTTAATATTAGCAATAATTTCAATCTTAGAAAATTAAGAACATTATTTTTCTTGCATAACTACAAAAAAGTAATGAACGGTTAGATTCCAGGATTATTTAACCGGAGAAATAGGTAGTAAGAAGTGAGTGGAAGGGATTAGCGTACACCTCCTTGGTACACTCTTTTTATCAGGACTATATCACAAGGGAGATCCATTATGGTGCTAGGCATGTTTACTGCCTGGTCTCACACAGCAAGGCTCTCAGCCAGGGAACATAATTGATGTACACAGGGTTGGAGCTTTTGCCTGCTCACAGATGAGGAACCTCTAATTCAGAGAGAAAGGAGCTGGGCCTCTGCCATTCATCTACTTTTTATGCTTCCATATAGGCATCACTCAGACCATGATTTTTCACTCTGACAAACCAGGGCAAATAAAACTTCCAGAATTAAGGCAGACTCTTTACTGGGACAGTTAGCCCCATAATGGAGAGGAATGTTATTACTTACAGCATTTGCATAATATCTATTGATCAAGCTTCCTCTAAGCAGGCCTCACTATCACGGGTTCTCCACATGAAGGCCAGGCCATACAGAGCAAGATTCCCCGGGTGATCAAACAGAACAGAGCTTCAGGGAGAGTCACAAGCAGGAGGGAAGCTGCTCTGTGTTCTCACCTTGCTGTGTGACCTTCAGCAAACTGCCAGCCCATTGTGTTTCTTTCTCATTACATGCTGCCTGGAATCCCTTCATTACTGTAGCTCTGGGCCAAGGTTAGATACCCCATTAAAATGTAAGTGTAGTTGGGAGAAGTCATTAGCTCTAGAGAATTAGTTCATCAGTTATATTTGCTCAGTCTTTAGAGCTCTTTCAGTTTGGCAAGGTGTAAGCATGTAGACAGGTTAAGGGAAGCCTTGCTTCAGAGTGGGGTAGATAACATATAAGAGCCAAGTGCATCATTACCAGAATGATGGACAAGCTAGTGTAGACTCTACAACATAGGCATCACATTCATATCCACAAGTGCTTAATTGTTGGGTTAATGTGGTCACACTTAATCACTCAAAGATTAATGGTCTAGAGAACTTTGCCTGCTTGCCTCCAGTGCTGGAGTTACCCCTTCCTCCTAGGAGCTACTTAAAATCTCTAGATATTACCAAGAAAAGTCCCTAAGTGCAGCCTATGCTCTGATCTACTGCATCTCCCTAGGAACAGGCTTTGTGAGTGTCCATGAGTGGCACCTTGTCCCAGATCAATTCTTCTTCCTGGTAAGTAATGCCCAGTCCTTTACCTGCAGGGTGTATACCAAGCACAGCTTAGTCCCCTTGGCAGCAGCCTCTAGCCAGTGCTGTGCCCCAAAGAAGCCTCAAACTTCAGTCTTAATTCCAGAGGTGAGAAGACTTGCAGAATACAGTACAAGACAAAAACATATAAGAAAATGTCCTAGGATTTCTCTCTTCCTATCTTTGTTACTGTTCTAAGTCTCAGATGTCCAGAATCCTGTTCTTCTCTGTCTCTTAGCATCTCTCTTCCTAAAATCATTTCCTGAGCTTCCAAGGAAAAAAAGGATAGAAAGAAATATGTGGGGGGAGGGAAATAATAAAAGGAAAGCTTTTGTTTTTTGTGATCCAAAAAGATATGATATTTAGTAGTTTTCTCCTCCACAGACAAGTTATCTGTAGGCTCCAGGTATTACCAAATTATATCTTAAGAAAGTAAATGTGCCTATCTCAATTTTTTATGGTAACATGTAAGACCTAAGATATCTAGGAAACAGGCAAGGTCACAGAGCAACTAGAAGCAAACAATTCACATAGGATGTAAAGCAAAGTCTGGGCCTACACACACTCAAACTGACTCCTATTCTCCCAAGAGGAAGGCTGATGATGGGTGGGAATTGAATTATGCAGAAGTGCAGAGAGGAAAAGGGTCTTGTTACCACTTGATCTCTGCTATAATAATTTACAATTAAAGGTGGGTTGCATCTCCTTTTGAAGTTTGGTTTATACTCCAAGTCTGGCAGGACATTTACATTTTAAAAATGGGAATCTGTTCAGTTTTCAAGGTTTGTGCTTTTTAAGACAACTCATCCTGAGTTTTCCCTTAGTCTTTTATTTCTAACTAATCAAGAGACATGGATTTGATTCAGTGTTTGAAGCAAAGATATACAAAAGCTCAAGTCAGAAATATTATACATAAGGCCATCTAGGTACTGCCCCACCTGGAGATCCATCCCATATGCAGACACCAAACCCATACACTATTGCTGATGCTAAGAAGTGCTTGCTGACAAGAGCCTGATATAGCTGTCTCCTGAGAGGCTCTGCCAAAGTCTTACAAATACAGATGCAGATGTTCACAGCCAACCATTGGACTGCACACAGGGACCCCAATGGACGAGTTAGGGAAAGGACAGAAGGAGCTGAAGGGGTTTGCAACCTCATAGGAAGAACAAAAATATCAACCAAGTAGACCCCCAGAGCTCCCAGGGACTAAACCACCAACCAAAGTTAAACATGGAGGGACCCATGGTTTCAGCTGCATATGCAGCAGACTATGGCCTTGTCTGGCATCAATGGGAGGGGACCCCCTTGGTCCTGTGGAGGTTCCATGCCCCACCATAGGGGAATGCCAGGGGGGTGAGGTGGGAGTGGGAGCGCCCTCATGGAATCAGGGAAATAGGGGATGGGAAACAGGGAAAGGGCATAACATTTGAAATGTAAATAAATATCCAATAAAACAATAAATTTTTAAAACTAAAAAAAAAAAAAAAAGAATCTTATCCATGAGTTATTCACAGTCAAATTTTAAAAATAAATGAATTCAAGGGAACTTTCTATGACCTGTTACTCCATGTTTGATCTGACTGCTCTTCACACCTCAGCCAGCAAAGTTCCACTCACTCCTGACTGTTCTTCACACCTCAGCCAGCAAAGTCCCACTCACTGGTTAGACACAAAGTTCAAAGGGAACTCTATAAAACCTGCTGGTCTACTCAGTTTTTCCTTTTGCCAAGCTGATCAGCCACCTCTCATATGGACAAACATTATGCAACCTGGGATTCATCATTGTACATGAATCTGGGGGACTAAAATGTGACAAAGTTAAAGACAAGAATGGACTTTTCTCCCTGTGTATCTAGTGTGTGACTCACTGTGTGAAACCAAGTAAGGAATATGAGAGAACGAGATCACCAGAATCTCACTGAGTCTGAAAAGCAAGCTTTATTGAGGCACAAACTGCTAGGCTGTCTCTAAGAGAGGAGAGAGCAGTCCCACCAAAAGAGAGTTTGGATAGTATATAGTGTGATTTACACTTGGTGGGAGAGTCGTGTGAACACACTGGATGGGGGAGAAGCTGCTGTAAACAAAAGTCTTATGAGAGGACTTCTGGTGTTAAGATTCCAGGATGCTGTGCTCAGGTTGCTCTGCTGAGATAAGAATCAGATGACCTCTGAGAAGTACAGAACATACTGGCTCCATTTTCCCAAAGGTGCTGGTTCCCACATGAGTGATTCATCTTGGTGTCTTTAGTGACTCCATCCTGGCATGGAAGTTGAGCCAGCCTAAGGGTCAGTAAGCAAGAGTTGTCTGATGAGTGTTGAATGAAGAAGGGATGTGAATCAGAGTCCTCCAGGGAAATGATAGAATGTCATGGGAACATGGTGGAAGGGATGGGTATTCATACCATGAGTTACATTAATAATGGCAATGCTACCCAATACAGGAGAATACCGTCAATGAGAAAGGTAGGGGAGATAAAAGACCAGAAACCCAAGTTTGTCTTTTAAGGTTTATGACCCTATATTCAAATATATCATTCAGTGTCTGGAAAGACAAGTCAGCATGCATATAAATGGCAGGCATAGGCATGAGTGCTTGTAGCACTAGTGTTTGGGATGTGGAGAAGGGAGGATCTTGAGAGTGCATTAGCCAACAAGTATGCAGAAATAGTGGGCTTTAAAATCAGTGAAAGACCCTGTCTCAAGACAATAATGTAGAGAGTAATTAAGGAAGAAACTCACCATTCTCCTTCATCCTGCACTTGTGCACCTGCACATACATGTGCACACATTAAATACAATACACATGTATCACCAAAAAAAACCAAAGAAATGGATTAAACCGTAGCATCATTCTAGAACATTGCTGATTTGTGGTGAGAAGAAAAGATTTTATAGGAAGGGCTTGGTTTTTTTGTTTTGTTTTGTTTTTAATCACAAATAGGTGAATTTTCTTCCAGAAGACAAGGGTCAGGGGACAAGTACTGCCAAAAGAGAAAATACAGAGAAAGATAATGTGACTTTTTCCATGTCTAAAACAAATGCTAGAAATAACCTTGTTTATTCGAACCACCTAAAAACACTTTGGTAGTTCACTGAGCACTAATTGAAATCCTGGCTGGTTCAAGGTTACCCAACACTGGGCTTCTTCTATCTTCTCTGTGACTCTTTTCTCTTCCTGAGGTTTGTGATCACTTTTGAAGCAGGTGGCTGGCTAGACATTGGATGACATGCATCACAATACATGGAATCTAAGAAGAAAAGTGACTCAAGTTTCTCCACTTTAGACTCTGCCCCATTAGGTAGGTGGTAAGGGGACTGGGTAAGTGGCAAGGAGACAGTGGTTACTCAGAGAGATGCTGAGTGATTGATAACCCCAGACTTGAACCCTCTGTATTTTTAGGTTTTATTATTTTTACTGAATCATGAAGTCTAATTTTATAGACATAGTGTTGGCAAGTGCAGTACATCCTGTTACTAGCAGGCAGGAAACAGCATGGTCACATCCTCTCAATACTCATCTCGCCTTGTCCAGCCTGGGTTGGTCATTGGGACCTGATTAGAGGTGCTAGGGAGATAAAGAAGGGATGAACACACAGATGCATGTGCAGAAAAGCTAGGGTCAGGTGTTCTGTCCTTCTCAGATGGAGCCATACCAACTACCACCACAACTTAGAAGCTTAGCTTAATGTGTTTATTAAGTACAACATAGGATGGGAGGACTTAGCTAGTCTGTAGGAGGTCTCTGTAGGTGAGCAGTCTCAGCCTACAAACATCTTGAAGAAGGAAGCTGCCCTTGCTAGGTTTTCCACACGGTGATCAGTTGTTCTTCAACATTAGTGCCTGGACAAGAAGGAAGCTTTGGCTTTCTGACTCTGACTCAGGGGAAAGGCATTGCCAGTTTCCCATGGATTGGAGGCTTTGGTCTTTGGGTCATGTCATATGAGTAATACACATCCACTCAGAGTCTCCATCCACTTGTTACATATTCATTCAACCTTTCTTCCACTCCCCACATACCACATCACCAGCCCTTGACTACCAAAGGTGACATATGCAGCTCAAACAACCTCATTCCTTTTAGAATGTATATAAATGAAATACTATAGCCTGTGTGCTTTTATATCTGGCTTCTTTGGCTCATCCGAGTGTTCACGGCACCCAGTATTGCTGCTGTACTGACCATAATTTTTTGTCCTTCTAGAATGGTGTTTCAGCATGACACTGTAACAAATGTGTTTCCATGCTGCTAATGTGGATTCCTGGATCTGTTCCAGGTTAGGGCTCTTCTGAGCCACAATTTTTCCCAGACATGTTGTTTTCAGAGACACTGTGATTTCTGATTTGAATTTTGTATGCTTTTTATAAATTATGTTTATAAAAGTAAAGATATTATCCAGGCTTTTATTTATTTATTTATTTATTTATTTATTTATTTATTTATTTATTGAAATATGATCTCAATGCAGCCCTGACTGCCTTGAAGCTTGCTATATATATAGACCAGGCTGAGCTTGAACCCATAAAGATCCTCAGGACTTTTTAATTCAGGTGAGAAACTTAGCCTCTTAGATACTAACAAGTATGCAGAAAAACAAAGATAAATTCACAAAGGCATGATGTTTATTAATATTTACTGAATCATCATAAAGCCAATACTTTGGAGAGAAAACAGAATTCTGCAAATTTCCCAGAGCCATAGGTATGCTCATTACTCATGTTGTAGACCTATGGGAACTGAAACTGAGATGTGAGGATATCTCAAGCAAAGTCGTGAGGGTAGCTTGTGGAGAGCCACAGTGCAATGCAAAGCTGACTCGGAGCTCATACACTCAGCCTCCAACAGCACAGTGATTAGACAGACTAGAGCTCAGGGAGCCTGTCAAGCAAGGGAAAGAAGAGCTGAAATTGCAGCAGCTAGTTCAGCCCAGCACCAGGGACTGTCATTTTCCTCCCCTCACCTCCTAATTAATCAAATCCTCTCAAACATGAAAGGGAGTGAGATTGGATTTTTGATAAGATGAATGAAAGAAATCAGTTCCCATCTGGAGCCTTGAAAACTCTCCTGTTTAAGCCAACAGGGAACACTTCAGTGCAACCTGTAAGGTAATTTTCTAATTTCCCAAGAAGACTAGAAGATTTGGCTATGTCAAGACCAATCTAGATTCACAAGCCTTTGAGAATAGCAGAACAATCAGGGTCAAAGGTCTACAGTAAAGGTATGACAACTTCTGTTTTGTAAAATCCTAACTATGAAATGATAAATTATCTCATTCCCTCTAGCTAATTCGGCCAATATAGCCAGAAAAGTTGTGGTCCATATGAAATTGAACAAGCCTGGCTATGGATTAATAAAACTTCATTGTGGAAATTAGCATCTGAGTTTCCTATAATTTCCATGAGCTCAGAAGTGTATTTATCACTATTATTATTATTATTATTATTATTATTATTATTATTATTATTTTATTATATTTTTGCCAATGAAACATTCAAATGCCACCCTTAATTAGAAAGCTACACACACACACACTCACACACACACACACAAAATGAGCAAAAAGCAGAAACCTGAGTTTTGACCCTAGCTCTACCATTTGTTCTGTGGCTTTACATTTTTTAAAATTATGTAGATTGACAGGTTGATCTGTGGATGTGAGGGAGGCTAATATGTGTGGAAGTTAGAAGACAACTTGCAGGAGTCACCTCTCTCCTTCCACCATGCGGGATCTAGGATGACGCTCCACTCACCAGGATTCCAGACAGGGTCTTTACTTAATGAACCAACCATACTGGCCCTTCTGTGGCTTTTTATGGATGTTTAAATCAAGCTTTGGTTCTCTTCTGTGTAGATGGTCACAGCAGGTTCTACGTATTTAGAACCTTTCTTGGCTGGCATGGAGCAGAGTACTTTATGCTTGCCTCAAATTATCCTGATAATGAGCACAGGAGGCTAAGGGGCTCAGAATGTAGGCCAGGGAAAGAGGAAGCATTTAGCATGGCTGAAGCCCTGACTTCAATATTCAGTGCAACATAGAGGAAAAAAAAAAGCATGAGAAGCTGAAATAGCAATGTTTCTTTTTTAAATAGCTACACTGATGAGAAGAGAATCTGTGGCCTCATCTGGCCTTCACCATTCTTTACACTGATGCTTCTGCTGTGGAACATGGTGGATCAATGGCTATGATGGCTAAAGGGACCCTTGTCTTGGAGGCTGGTTATATGGCCAGTTCTACCCATCTGGCCTATTTCCCGATGAAGATAAGTGAATGTCACTTGTAGAAAAGAATCTCATAAGATATATGACAATAAGCAAGACTTTCTGAGGAAATAATCCACAGTGTCTATCTTACATGACACTCCTAGTTTTGAAGCTCATCACTTCTCTTGTTTTTGAAATGCTCTTTTCAGCTAGACACGGTTTTCTCTCTCTTTGCTAACTAATGACCCAATAGTATGCCCAACATCCTGGTGGTGTTCTGACCCTGTGGTTTGGTTCAGCTACTCTCCAGTCTGTATGTGTTCTTGACATCTGATTTCCCAGCTGAGTTTGGACTCCATTCTCCATGTTGTAAAGACAATACATTTTTGTCCTCAAATGGAGTGAAGTGCCTCAGATACATCCTGAAAATATACATTCTCTGTGCCTCAGTTTGATTTTCAGTCATTGCTCAGAGGCCCTGGGCAAGCAGTCTAGAGCAGTCACAAAGGGAAAACCTGGCCCATGGAGCCATCCTGGATGGCTTTGAACAACCATCTCTCTGAATCTAGCAGCTGCAAGCTGGTCTGTGAACCAGTCTATTCCGATGCAAAGTGAGACCTAGACTAATCTTGTAGGGCTTGGGTAGCAATTAAATTAGTTCTTCTAATTCTGTTTTTTTTTTAAATGATGCCAAATATTTAGTGGCAGCGTAAGTTTCCAGTGTTGTGATTATTGTTAATGTTGGTAATATATGTAGACCCTTGATGTCCTCTTCACCAGAGTGTATGAAGGTGCAACGTCTTATGGGAGTAGCTATCACCTATGGTAGCTACATCTTATGGGAGTAGCAGAGTTCCAAAGCACTCTGACTAACAGTAAACACACTTTTGCTTAGTAGTCTGCTAGGAAAGCCTCCACTATCTGAATGAAAGGAATAACTGAACAGCTCTAAACCCTCTTTCCAATATAACGTTACCTTTTCTTTTAACAGTACATTGCCCACATCTTCAGTACTGTGAAAAAAGAGCTGAAACTTGCCAGTTTTCCCTGTTTGGGTTGAGCAATAATGTCATGCATCCTCCCAACCAGGAAAGTTTTGGTTGTTAGCTTAGCATTTTGGTATAATTTCAGGATTATGGAAAGCTCCAGTTTCCATCTACTACCTTATATGCTAGATTCTCAGTCTGTGTTGCACAACATTGATGGTTTCAATAGAGCAGGTTAGGAGTCATGTTAGACTTGCTGCTGATTAGATTTAGGTGGTGGACTTTTAAGAGGTATACCAGATGGCTCTCCACTCTTACTAGTCATATTACTTCAGGCTTTTCTGCTGTAAACATACTGTCTTCCATTTGCAATGAACACAAGTTATGAAATTGTAAAATTAGCTGGTTACTCAAACTTTCACTCAGCTCTTGGCATGCAAAATAAATGCTGGAAAGGTTTACAAGGTCTGATTTGCTCCTCATATCATTCCTTCTGTGTTTATTATTTGCCTTATTGAGTATAAGAAAGAATGTTCCATTGTCTTCCATTTATATACTTTTGTTAATATGGGACCACTGATTCTTATATTTTTCAAGACATAATTTGCTACTACAATTTTATTTTGTGCTCAGATTGCAAATTTGTCGGGGAGAACACTACAGTTTGGCCCCCATTCCTATTGAAATGTTTTTAATCATCCTTTGGGAAATTCCTTACATTCAAGCACTACAGTGTCTCAGGACTAATTTGTATCTTTTTGTGCAGCCTAGTCCTGGAATCATCCACTGCTACAGAGTTATGGACATCAGAACAAGTTTGAATGAAAGGATCACTGGTAGAAACATAACTGCTAAAAATTAGAACTATTCTAGGGATGTTGGGTCATAGTATCAATTGACCTCTAGATAGTGTTCATGGATCTTAATTGGAAAGTATTTACATGAGTGGGGAATTAGAAGTTATCATAAAGATAGAAGATCAGGAGGCTACTGCTAACATTTAGTAAGTGAGGTCAGGAATGGCACATGTCTTGCAATAACCATTTAGCCTAACAGAGAACTGCCCCACAAACAGCATCCCCACTAATAAA
This sequence comes from Rhynchomys soricoides, assembly GCA_019843965.1. Lineage (NCBI taxonomy): Eukaryota > Metazoa > Chordata > Mammalia > Rodentia > Muridae > Rhynchomys > Rhynchomys soricoides. The sequence continues at coordinate 3,750,028 of JADRCH010000163.1, forward strand.
TGATACTCCAGTCTTTAGACCACTCACTACAATTAGTCTCTCTTGTGTTATACTCTTGTGAGAATTTGTTTCACTATTTTCTATCTCATCCATCAACTCAAACACCATTTTTTTTCTATTTAGTATCAAATGAATTAAGTCCATTGCCATAGTCTAAGAAATTTAAAAAAAATACATAATAATCATACACCGAGTTTAACAAAGACTCTACTTCTCATTTATGACTTACTTTTCAGAAGAGCCTCTTCTATAGGTTGACTACAGCCCAAGACTTCTGGCAAGACATGCCCTCTCCTCATACAGTGAGTGTGCAGTAATCTGTCTAGTGCTTGGCCCTGTTCATTGCACCAGCTCTATAACAAACATCTAAGGTTTATGTGCTGAGCACTTTACTAAGCACCTTACATGCATTATCTTATTTAACCTCTGTAGAAGCCCTATAAATCAAGTGATTCTATTACCCACTTGTACAAAGGATGTAGGCTTTGGTAAGTTTAACAATACACACAGAAACTGTGGAGCTATATTTCCATGATCTGTCCATTGTGAGAGTGGGGTGTTGAAGTCTCCCACTATCATTGTGTGAGGTGCAATGTGTGCTTTGAGCTTTAGTAATTTTGTTTTTTATGAATGTGGGTACCCTTGCATTTGGAGCATAGATGTTCAGAATTGAGAGTTCATCTTGGTAGATTTCTCCTTTGATGAGTATAAAGTGTCCTTCCTTATCTTTTTTGATAACTTTTGGCTGAAAGTCGATTTTATTCAATATTGGAGTGGCTACTCCAGCTTGTTTCTTGAGACCATTTGCTTGGAAAATTTTTTTCCAGCCTTTTACTCTGAGGTAGTATCTGTCTTTGTCACTGAAGTGCATTTACTGTATGCAGCAAAATGCTGGGCCATGTTTGTGTATCCAGTCTGTTAGTTTATGTATTTTTATTGGGGAATTAAGTCCACTGATGTTAAGAGATATTAAGGACCATTGATTTTTCTTCCTGTTATTTTTGTTGTTAGAGGTGGAATTATGTTTATGTGGCTATCTTCTTTTGGTTTTGTTGAAATAAGATTACTTTCATGCTTTTTGTAGGGTTTCGTTTCCCTCCTTGTGTTGGAGTTTTCCATCTATTATCCTTTGTAGGGCTGGATTTGTGGAAAGATAAATTTGGTTTTGTCATGGGATATCTTGGTTTTTCTATCTATGGTAATTGAGAGTTTTGCTGGGTATAGTTAGCCTGGGCTGGCATTTGTGTTCTTTTATGGTCTGTATGACATCTGCCCAGGATCTTCTAGCTTTCCTAGTCTCTGGTGAGAAGTCTGGTGTAATTCTGATAGGTCTGCCTTTGTATGTTACTTGTCCTTTTTCCCTTACTGCTTTTAATATCCTTTCTTTGTTTTGTACATTTGGTGTTTTGACTATTATGTGACAGGAAGAATTTCTTTTCTGGTCCAATCTATTTGAAGTTCTGTAGGTTTCTTATATGTTTATGTTCATCTCTTTCCTTAGGTTAGGAAAGTTTTATCTGTAATTTTGTTGAAGATATTTACTGGCTCTTTAAGTTAGGAATCTTTGCTCTCTTCTATACTTATTATACTTAGGCTTGATCTTCTCATTGTGTCCTGGATTTCTTGGATGTTTTGGGTTAGGAGCTTTTTGATTTTTTTTCATTTTCTTTGACTGTTTTGTCAATGTTTTCTATAGTATCTCCTGAACTTGAGATTCTCTTGTCTATCTCTTGTATTCTGTTGGTGATGCTTGCATCTATGTCACCTGATCTCTTTCCTGGGTTTTCTATCTCCAAGGTTGTCTCCCTTTGTGAATTCTTGATTGTTTCTATTTCCATTTTTAGATCCTGGATGGTTTTGTTCAATTCCTTCACCTATTTGGTTGTGTTTTCCTGTAATTCTTTAAGGGATTTTTGTGTTTCCTCTTTAAGGTCTTCTACTTCTTTACCTGTGTTCTCCAGTATTTCTTTAAGGGTGGTATTTATGTCTTTCTTAAAGTCCTCTATCATCATCATAAGATGTGATTTTAAATCAGAGTCTTCCTTTTCTGGTATGTTGGGGTTATCCAGGGCTCACAGTGGTTGGAGAACTGGTTCTGATGATGCCAAGTAGCCTTGGTTTCTCTTCCTTATGCTCTTGCCCTTGCCTCTTGACATCTGGTTATCTCTTGTCTTAGCTGGTCTTACTGTATTTGACTGTGGCTTGTCCCTCCTGTATGTCTGTGTGTCAGCACTCCTGGGAGATCAGTTTTCTCTGGGAGAAATTTGGATGTGGAAAGCTGTGGCACAGGGTCATCCCCAAGGCTGCTCATCAGTTCCTGTGTCCTGAGGGCTCCAGGTGGATCTCTCTTAGGCCAGATATTTGAGCAGAAGTGGTGGTCTCAACTGTGCTCTCAGGTGTGTCAGCACTCCTAAGAGACCAGATCTCTCCTGGTGGGATTTGGGTATGGAGAGGGCACAGGGTCAGCTTTGGGTACAGATGGAAACTGGAAGGATCCTGTCCCAGGCTGCTCCTTGGTTCCTGAGTCCCAAGGGCTCCAGGCAGGTCCCTCAGAGCAGAATTGGTGGTCTTACCTATGCTTACAGATGTGTCAGCACTCCTGGAAGACCAGCTTTCTCCCAATATGATTTGGATATGGAGAGCTGTGGCACAGGGTCAGCTTCAGGGCACAGAAGGAAACTGGAAGGATTCTGTCCTGTAGAGCTTTACTGTGACAAAGCCAGCATTCAAAACCCCCACAGGCAAATGCTACTCTGCATATTTGGCTCATCCATGTCAAGACATTTCCAGTGAAATGAAAATAATAAAATCAATTAGATGTGTCACAAAAAATCTTTACCACAGTGGGATAAATCAAAGAACTTAATTAAGCTTTCAGGCCCTGCAAAGCCACTGTACGTAGGCCGTGTTTCATTCTGTGGTTTCCTAGTGGGTTAAATTAAGTTCAAAATTAATCAGAATAAAGGTTTTCTGATGTCTTGAGGGAAATGCACAGTGAAGTGTCTTCTGATAATATTGATTCTATGAAGCTTTTCTAGAGCAGTCACTGAAGCAGTGAGTGTGTTACACTACCGATACAGTACGTAAATCAGTAACACAGATCTTCACAGAAACCAAAAGTATAATGCCCAAGGCAAGGATCCATGGCCATCACCTGTGCTTAGCTAGCCTTATGACTTAGTACTTTCTAGCATCATAGTACCATTCTTAGTGCTTTGGATTTTGAACTAATAGATATGTGCTAAGATCTTAGCATATGCATCAAAACAGCATAAGAGGCCATCCCTAGAATGACCTCACCCCTTTCTGCCTTATTTCCTGGTGCATATTGGATTCTCTTTTTGTACCCTGTTATTGAAAATAGAGTTTTTCTCATATATTCTGATTATGGTTTCCCCTCTCTCTACTTCTCCCAGTTCCTTCCCACTTCTCCTTCCATCCAGACTTATTCTTTTGTATCTCTCATTAGGAACAGACAGGCTTCTAAGTGAATATATAATATAATATAATATAATATATAAAAGAAAGGACAAAAACTAACACATTGGATTAGGACAAAACAAACAGAAGGAAAAGAGCCCATGAAAAGTCACAAGAAACAGATATAAATGCAGAAACCTAATCATCTGCACACTCAGATATCCTATAAAAACACTAAACTGGAAGCCTAAATATATACACAAAGGACCTATAGAGCGAAAACAAACAAATAAATAAGTAAATAAATAAATAAGAAAAACAAAAAATATTTTAAAAATATATGATAAAAGTAATATTTTTTAAAAGCCTTGACAAACATTATGAGGCAAAACACCTCCAAAGATGGTGTTAAATTCATTTTCTCTTGGTCATCTATGGCTGAGTATGCAGTCTGCCTTTAAGAATACTTTGTTTCCCCAGTAAGACTCCTTTAGAGAAAATAAAATTTTCATTTGTAGGTGGTTATCAGTTGGAGATAGCTTCTGGGTGAGGGATGGGGGCATGTGCCCACATTTTTCAGCTCTAGGACTCCATCTGTTGAAGACCTGTGCATGCTGCCTCGGTCTCTGTGAGTTCTTATCTGTGCATCAACCATGTTGATTTGATGGCCTTGTTTCCTTGGTGTGCTCATTCTCTCTGGCTCTTACACTCCAAGCTTCCTCTTCCAAAGCTTCAAGAGTAGGAATTCAACAGGTGTATCTTTTTTTTAGAGCTAAGTATTTGGAGTTCACTTACTATCTGCCTATTGTTCGACTGTGTGTCTCTGTATTTGTTGACATCTGCTACAGGGGAAAGCTTCTGTGATGATGGCTGAGCAAGACACTGATCTGTACCTCTGGCTGGGGTCACCTAATGGGTTTTTTTAGAGGCAACTCCTGAAACAAGATTAGGGGTACACAAGGCTCTGGGGAAAGTAACACCTGTGAAAAAGGATGGAGAAGGTTTGGCAGGAAAACACAGCATCTCATCATGTCAACTTTGTCTTCTCAAGTGCACTAAAGCATTTTCCTATTTTGTGGAAATAACTGAATATTGCTCCCCTAGTTCACTTAGTTCTTGGCAGAGGTTGTGCTGTGAGCTGCATTGTTTCAGCCAAAAAAGCAAGGTGAAACTCCAAGGGCCCAAGAGCTAAAAGTCAGCATCAGATGTAGTTCACAACTACATTTTGTTCTTTGAAGAGGGAGAGACAACCATGTGCATGTCTATGCTCCTTCTCTAAGCACAAGAGGTCACATGATAAGTAAAACAACTACAACAGAAGTGCCCCCCCCTTACTTGAGCTTCTAAGCAACCCAGGCCATTCATATGAACTCTCTTTACCAGGGAAACAAAATGTCATTAAAAGGAATCAAGTTATCCACTTCCTCTGTTCACCCTCAGGCAGTCTGACAGCTGGGGGATGATGACTACACATACTCTTCCTCATATATTTCTCTTAGAGTAGAGAGGATTGGTGATAAAACCATGCCTTATCCTAAGGGATCATTCTCTCTGAGTAACTCAATGCTTGCACACACTGGAATGAGAATTTAGCATCCAACAGCCAACAATGACCCAGACAGGCAGTCAACCCCGCTTCATGAGATAGTTGCTTTCTGTACACAAGAGATGTAAGGAGAATACATGTGAGAAGGATTTGGGTTTCTTCAGTTAAATATGACATCTTTATTTTTTAGAAGTCATTTCTAGTGGGGGAAAAGGAACCACTGGCAACATTTGTGACTTGGGAGCTTATTTGAAAAATCTCAGGAACAAAGATTCCTAAGAACCTGCTCTAATGATAATGGATGTAATTATTTCTTTCCTAATTGAGCAGTAATGACTGAGGTGCAAGCCACTTCCCTGGATTAATAAAGAGCCAAGGAGTTGACAGTTTAGGCCATTAAGCTCAGCTGGTACTTCATCTTGGTAAAGGGCACAGTGCCAGACTCATATTAATATTGGAAGAATAAGCCCAAAACAGTGAGACAAGAATTTATTTTTTAGACAAAATTTTATGTGGCAATTAAGTACCTGGCATGAAGTCGGGCAGTGCAAGGTCTATCACAAAATATACTTTCACCTGAGTTCTTCAAGTCCATCCCATTCAGAATGCTTTTAAGTATTTGGTTGTCAAAATAAAGATGAAAGGAAAGGGACCCATTACAACACACACACACACACACACACACACACACACACACACACAGAGTTTCATTAGTAGTCACATGTAAATAAGCTATTATGACACACCCCCTCCAACTCCCTGCTCCAGACTTAAAACTATACTGGAGCAACAACAATGGTATTGTTTTCCAGTATTCCTCTAGGAAAACGAGAGTGGTTCTCCCTAGAGCCACATAGTTTAGCTAAAAGAATAATCTGTTATCAGAAATGTCAAAAAACAAAAACAAAAACAAAAACTGTGTATGCACACCTGAGCAAGACATAACTTCTGCCACTCCAAAGAATTCTGCAGAGATCATAGAGAGCAGGGAACATTTTCTTTCTTCTTTTTCTCACAATTCTGATTGAGAATCAAAATTTCAAATCACTCTCTGCTTTCTAGCATCTAGATTCTGTAATCATTATTTCAATCTACAGTGAAGGAAATGGTTGATGTGTCTTAATCTGCCCTGTGAAATCTTCCTATGCAGTAATCAAGTACTAATGTATCCATCTGTTCTTTCAATAGAATTTTACAAAGCTATTATTGTGTAATGCCATGATTCTAGGATCCAAAGATGTGGGGCTGAATAAAATATAATCTCTGCCGCCCTGCAGGATAGTGGAGTCAGAAATATTAAGGAAAGAATGCATTGTGGTGTCATAGGTGCTTCTAAAGGAGGATGGAGAAGCATGGGTGTGGCTAATCTAGCCAAGCTCAGGAGGCAGAAAGGAAGAAATATTGAACCTTGAATAGAAGAGATGCTTTCAGGCAACATTTATAAAGAGCTTCCCAGGCCAACAGAGAGGGTGAATAAAGGGGATGGAAGAGTGAAGAGCTGGATATGTGGGAAGCGGGAAGGGCTTTCCAGTGTCCACTCTCATCAGCATCACATGATGATGCTCCTGGTTTTTCTGCAAACACCCTTCCTAACCAAGCATGTGACTAGCAGCAGGATCCCTCATGAACCTGCACATCTCTGATCCAAATTCTTGCCTTATATAAGCCAGAAGTGTTTACTCCCAAACTGGTTTCTGCCAGTCATATTCATTATTAAAAGTATGTAATGGAGCTAACATTAAAGAGCTGCTGTTTCTGTGAAAATTAAGATAGATTCTTTGCAAAGTCTTCACATTTTTTAGTGAGTCACTATAAAAGCTGCAGTAGAATTAAGCTCAAGGGATCCAGCTATAAAAGATGAAGGAAGATTATAAAATTCCTTCCAATGAGAATCTGCATCAGATTGCCAGGCTGGTATCTCAACTTCTCACTCTAATTTAAAGAAACCAAAATTGGAAATTGTAAAAGCTACATTATGGGTATGTTTTATTCAAAAATGATAAGGAATAAAATTCAATAAAAGTCTTGGCCTTCCATTAAAGAAATGACAAGCAAGTGTACATTTTAATTTTTATTAATATGCTTGAGGCAGATTGTGTGTATGCCTCATTTCTTTAACCGAAGCTTTTATCAATTAAGCAGATGCTAGTATTAGTGTGCTGGCTGAAAAGTTTCTGTAATAGAACAAAATTACAGTGGGATGAGAAAATATCTGTCTAAAGAAGAGTAAAGTCTTCCAGAAGCCAGTATAGGGCATGTGGAGTTTATTCTGCAAGTCAGTTAGTGGAAAAACCCACAGCTTGCCAGCCAAATGCAGCCTGCAGCTGATTTTCATAGTCTTTTTTGAGACACAGCCATACCCACTCAGTGTACTCTTGTCTATAGCTCCTTCCAAATTACAGTAGTAGAATAGACTAATTGTTACAGATATTATATTATATGCAGGTGTTCAGAAAGGTTAGTGTGCATTCATCAACACATAAGATCCTCCCCTCTACATAGGCAATTCTCCCAATTAAAAACCTCAGCCATTTGTGACCTAACACTGTTGCTTGGTCCCCAGGAAAGAAGAAGAAACACAAAAGGTAGAAACTCACCTCTTGGGAACACGTAGAAAATTACAACCCTAATGCCATTAGAAATCTTATCACATGGAAAATCCACAATGGATTCGAGGCAGGAGTTTGATTTTCATGGGAGAAGAATTTGCAAAGCTGAGGCCTCTCCACCCATGATAACCAGCCACACGGGTCTAAGGGTTGAAATTGAGGGATTATACCCATCATCTTGTAAGCATTGAGTCCCAGTCTGCAGCAGTGTTATAGCAGAACAGATGCATCTATCTGCAGAGCAGGCATTAGAAAACCCACATGAAGTAAGCGCCCAGCTCCGACCCTAACACAGCAGCCAAGGAGAAAGTCAAAGCCTATGTCTGACTAAGGATGACTTTATAGACAATAAACCCAGGCTTGCAAAACTCTCGAGTAGATTCATTCAACATTTCACTTAAACATCCTTGAAAAAATGTGCCCATTGTCAAAACACAGTTTATTATAAATGTACTTTATTAATATTCCATTAATATAAATATTCCAAAATATACTTTATTATAAAAAGCTGCAAAAAATATCACACACCAAAATAACTAGACTAAATGTTTATATAGCTTAACGAACTTATATGCATTAGAGTAGCCATTTTGAAGCTGTGGAGACTCACATTGGAGTTGAAATTTTCACTATCTAATATACTTTTATGCACTACAAAAAAAATAAATGAGAGTTAGAAATAAATAATTAGTTTTCTATCCTCTTTCATAACTTATATTCACTACCTGGATTCAGTCTTCCTGCATCTCCTAATATTTAGCCTTTCATGCTCTCTTTTGAACATGTGCAGTGTGTCCAGTTTTAAGCACAAGTAATATTCAGTATTATTACCTATTATAATTGTGTATAACTGTATGTGTGCGTGCATGCATGCATCTGTGTGTGTGTGTGTGTGTGTGTGTGTGTGTGTGTGTGTGTGTAGGAGAACTTCAGACATGTTTGCCTTGATTTTTTTTTTTTTTTGAGTCAAGGTCCTTCAATGGCTTGAAGTTCACAGACTGAGCTAGGCTGATAACCAGTGAACCTGGCTATCTCTCTGTCTCCGCTGAATAGGGATTACAACATGTGGCACTGTGCCTGACTTATTTTTTTGTAGGTTTGGTAGGTGGAGCTCAGGTGCACATACTTACACAGCAAGCACTCTAAAAAAGTGAGTATCATCTAAGGACCCTCTTGTGCTCCTCCATACACCATCCCATGTCTGCCATCCAACCAAAATGTGTAAGGCTCAAAAAGAAACTGAAGTCCATTGCTAAGAGCCAAAGCAACCAATAGAAATCAGCAAAGAGAAAAGTCCAGTGCTTAGACAAGAACTTTAAAGTAAGTATTATAAAGAAAGAAAAGACCTTAACATAGATATTGTGAAAGTTAACACATAGATAGCAAATACAGTCATGGAAATGTTCACCTATTAGAGAAATGCAAAAATAATCCATAGTAAAATGCTAGTACCTACCTAACAGAGCAACAAAAAGAAAACATACTGACAATATCAAATGTGACTAGCCACGGTATCTCCTATGCTATTGATGGAAAAGCATAAAAGCTGCAGCAATGCTTGAAGATAGTTTTCGATGCTGAGACCTTCACTTACCCTGTGTTCCAACAATTTCATTTCCTTCTAGAAGGAAATGGTTATTCACACAAAGCCTTATGTGAATGTTTATCAGCTTTGTCTGAAATAGTTAAAATTGGAAAGAAGCCAGATGGGTTAATGAATAAACAAACTATATTTACACACCACTCTGAAGGAGATAAGAGATAAACCATGAGTGTAGCTTAGCTGAATCCCAACGGCATCATGTCGCTTTTAAAAGACAGTTAACATGTAATAAATAGATAAACTTGGACTAACACAAAATTCCAAAATTGGCAAAACTGTTACAGTGGACTGTTTAGTGGGTTCTAAGAAACAGGTGAGTACAGAGTGTGGCTAATGCTGGGGAATTCGTTCAGCTAGGAAACATTCTTGCATCCTGCTGTAGGGTTAATGTTGTGACCATATGTAAAGCTAAATATGTAGTCGCTAAAAAGTGGGAAGGAGGAGCAGGAAAGATAGATCAGCAGTTCAGAGCACTTGCTGTTTTTGTAGAATATCAGTGTTCAGTGACCAGTACCACTTATAACTCTAGCTCTGGAGATTTCTCCCACGTTCTCTTCTGGTCTCCACAGGCGCCTGCACACACTTGTGTACACACACACACACACACACACACACACACACACACACACACTGCAGCTCTAAAGAGGGATCTCCCTGCTTCCCTGGCTTGGGGATTCTAAATCCTTCTTCTTTCCTGGGTTCCCTTCCCTGGGAAATCTGAAGACCCACCTCTGTCTCCCTGCCCAAACCATTGGCTGCCGACAACCTCATTTACCAATTAGAGCCAACTGGCGGCAGGGACCCAGGGATTCTACATGTAGATGTGCAAATTCCCGTGTAATTTGGGAGCCCAATTAACATAACATAAGCAATAAACCAAATCCACAACAGTTTTTTTGGGGGGGGGGCGGGGGGTGGTTTTGTTTTGTTCTTCTTTGATTTGGTATCCTGCATCTTTCTTTTCTTTACCATGTGTAGGACTTCTCTGTTGGAGGCTTTAGAGTATCATACATACAATTAATATCACCCGAAATAAGAATAATTTGACTTCTTTTCTTATTTGTACCCACTTTATTTCCACCACCTCTCTTACTGTTGTACCTAAGGACAGTACTGTATTGACCAGGACTAGAGAATAGGCTTCCTTGTCATGTTCTTGGTTTTACTTGAAATGATTTGAGGTTTTCCACGTTTGGTGTGATGATGGCCTTGAATTGGTTGTATATTGCTTTTATTAAGTTGAGATGTGCTCCCACCCCCTGTATCCCTCGATTCTCCAGGGCCTTTATCATATAAAGATCTTGTATTTTGTCAAAGATCTTTTCAGCCTTTAATGAGATGATTATGTGATTTCTGTCCTTGAGTGGATACAATGTATATTTTTCAGATGTGTTCTTGAATTTGGTTTGCAAGTATTTTATTGAGAACATCTACATATACTTTCTCTAGGGGGATTGGCAACAATTTTATTTTTATGTTGTGGCTGAATATTTTTCTAGTTTGTGTACTAGGGTAATATTGGCTTCATAAAGAGTTTAGAAGTGTCTCCACTTTCATATTTATGGAATAATTTGAGGAAATTAGTGTTAGCTCTTTTTTTGAAAGTCTTATAAAATTCTGCAATGTATCGAACCAGTCTGGACTTAGTTTAGGTGGGAGATTTTTTTCAAATTACTCTTTTATTGCATTCTTTGTTATGAGTCTACTTAAACCCTTTATCTTGATTTAATCAATCATATTCATAAATTTGTCCATCTTTCTTATATTTTCCAGTTTAGTGGAGTATAGGTTTTTAAATTATGTCTTCATAATTCTCTAAATTGTCTTAACGTATACTTTAATATCTCCCTTTCATCTCAGATTTTATTAATTTTGGGCCATCTGCTTTTCTTTTGATTGATTTTTCTTTCCTCTCTATAATTTGATTAATTTACCTAAACATTTGTCAATTTTGTTAATCTCTTCAAGAAACCAACTCATGTTATTCAATCTTTGCATTTTTTTAATTTCAATTTTATAAATTTTGGCTTGACTTTTATTAGCTCTTCTTCTCTACTCTTTCTTTTTGTGTGTATTGTTTGTTGTTTTCCTGAGGCCACCAGATATAGCATTAAATTATTAATGTGAGATTTTTACAGTTTGTTTGTATGTGTGTGTGTGTATGTGTGTGTGTGTAGACAGTACTACAAATTTTCCTCTTAAGACTGCAAATTTTTTATATATCTCTTAAATTTTGGAATGCTGTGCTTTCAGTTTATTTCAATTATAGGAATGCTTTATGTTTTGTTCATAATTCCTCCCTTGGTCCAATCTTCATTAGGTTGTGTGTTGCTTTGTTTCCATCATCTTGTGTATTTTCTGTTGATTTTATTGTTGACAACCACTTTTATTCCTTTGTGGTCAAATAGTATGCACAGTGCTATTTCATTCTTCCTGAATTTCTTATGATTTGGTTTGGGTCCTAAGATGTGGCCAATTTTGAAGAAAGTTCCATAGTCTTTGGAGGAAAAAATACATTATTTTTGTTGGATGGAATGTTCTATAAATATCTGCAAGATCCTTTTGATTTACGATGTCATTTAGTTTCAAAGTTTCTCTGTTTACTGAATGATCTGTCTACGAATGGACTACTGAAGTCAGTTACTATCATTGTGTTGGGATCAATCTATGATTTTAGAACTAATAGTGCTTCTTTTATGAAATTGGGTGCTCCTGGGTTTAGTGCATATATATTTTTATTTACTTATTAACTACATTATTTATACTTGATATAAATATATATTTATAATATCCTCTCAGTAGATATTTTTCTTTAATGAGTATGAAATGTCCTTCTTTATCCCTTCTTGTTAGCATTGCTTTAAAGTTTATTTTGTCTGATAGTAAACTAGCTATAACTGCTTGTTTCTTTAATTCTGTTTGCATGTACACTTTTTCCTTCCTTTACCCTAATGAGGTCTCTATTGTTAATGGTGAGGTGTGCCTTTGGAAGCAGCAAAAAGATGGATCCTATTTTCTAATCTAATGCTTGGTATTGTGATCTGGCCTGTCATTCTTGGTGTTTTGGAATTTATAGAATGTACATCCAAGCCCTTGTTGCTTTCAAAGTTTCCACTGAAAAGTCAAGTGTTATTCTGACAAGACTGTCTTTATGTGAGATCTGTTCCTTCTTTGTTGATGCTTTCAATGCCCTTTCCTTGTCTGTTCATTTGGTCTTTGTATTAGGAGGCATGGGGAGTTTCTCTTCTTCTGTCTGATAGTCACTACACCCCTTGCACCTTAGTAGGCATTTCTTCCTTAGATTTCACACATTTTTCTCATGATTCTTTAAAAATATTTTTCCTGTGCCCTTAACCTAGGTTTTTTTCTTTTTCTTTTTTTTTTCTTCTATACCTATTCATGAGGTTTTTTCTTACACAGTCCCAGAATTTCTAAGTGTTGCATTTCTGCTGTTTTCTTAAGATTTTAACATTTCCTTTAACATTACCTTTTCTTTGAGACCTGATATTCTCCCCTACTTAGTTAATCTGTTGGTAAGACTTTCCTATAAGGTGTTCATCTGACTTGTGAGTTTTTCATTTCAACATTTATTTCATTTTAGCTTTTATTTAAAGGATATCTCTTTATTAAATTTCATTTTTATATCTTAAATGTTTTCCCTCTTTGAGTCAAGTATTTGTGTCTTCATGGTCCTCATTTGGCCATCTGTTCATATCATCTCTGAGCATAGAACTTGAACATATAACTGCTGTGTTGAAATTTGTTTTATGCGTAAAGTAAATTGGTTTTCTCATGGGGGGTCATTACAATGGGACATTGATTTCTAGAGGAAATACATTGGTTTTTTTTATTCCTGTTGTTTATAGATTTTTGATAGAACCTAGGCATCTGGAGTTAGATTATTGGTAGTATCTTGATCTGGTTATCGTTCTTTTGTTGAGTAGTTGTTTGAATCCTTGTTTGATATTACCCTTATCTTGTTTAATTGTGAGCAAGCTAAATGGTGCTTAGTGTTCAGTCTTGGGGCCACTCTGTGTTGGAATGCAAATGGGTTGTCAGACATGGTCCCAGTTCATCTTTGGATAGGATCACCTTCTTTTGCAGCCTTAGAAGACTGTGTCTGTCAATCTTCCAAAATTTGCAGAGGGCTTTCCAGGCTCTGAAAGTAGTCCATCATTTCTGGTTCATCAGACTTCATGTGCAAACAAGACAGTGTGTGAAACAGCTAATAAATGGGTGGCTGGGGGAATTAGTTTGGGAATCTATCTGGAATTTAGGGTTGGGCTGGGGTCTGGTTCCTGTGCTAAGCAAAATGGTGGATTGTGTACCTGATAGGATAGCATCTAGGAGATTGTTGTTCTTATTTTCAAATGACAACTGTAAAAGGTAACTTTATAATGAAATTATAACTAAGTGTTTTATAATATATGTAAAACCTAAATACCTAAACAGTAGCATAAAATTTGTGAGTAACTTGGCCATAGCAGGCTGAACATTATAGAAAAATTTGTACAATATTTGATGAGAGTAAATAATGAAAAATCAAAACTATATAATATAAACCTTCAATTAATATCAAATGAAATAGAGATGATAAGAATCTAGCAGAAAGAAAAATGAAATAAAATATCCATTATCACAGAAAGAAATAGAAAAGAGAAGATGTACAAAAACTAAAAAAAAAAAAATGCAAAATAGAAGATCTCAATACAACTACATCAATGATAGAATTGAATATAAACTGTCTAGTGCCCCAGGAAAGCCCAAACTCATTAATGTTCTGTCTTAATGAGTTTACCCTCTGGCACTCTCAGAATTAATGTAAGGTGCTACCATTTGCCAGTGAAACCCATAGAAGGAATATTAAAAAAAATTAATATCACTTATAAAATCCTTATTTTCCCACATAAAGTTATCCCAGCCTACACCCTCTCCACAGTTTTAATCTGCTCACAAGCCTGAGACCAATTATCTGTCTCTCAGATTTCCACACAGCTCTCCAACTAGTCCAATGTCAATTCCAGTAGCTGACCTACAAAACTGACCCTTTCCTCAATATGAAATAAATCTGTCTATAACTCATTTCAAGACGCAAAGTTTAATATCTCTGCTATTTAAAGGAGAATGGGGTTCTCTGTTGTAGCACTATTCTTGCCTTGTCCTAAGTCCTATGTTAAGCATTTGAAGCACCAAACTGACATGTCATGTATATGCCACCGTCCTTTCTCACTTCTTCTCTCTCTCATTCCTTTCCTCACTCAGCCATCATCTCTCATGATCCTTTTACCAATCTAACCTTTGTATTTTGGGTTTGACCAAACTGTGGCATCACTCTCTCCTTCTCCTCACTCTACCCGTAACAGTGCTTCACATTAGAACTGACATTCACATTTACAAGATGCACTTAAAGAAGCAAAACTGCTTAGTGCACTCTGCCTGCTGTGGCTTTCTATACATCACTATTTTCTAGTATCTTTTATATAATGAATTGTAGGAAACAGGGGCATTCCATGCATGTTATTAGACCTTTAAAAGTGTACCCTTTATTCCCAAGCCCCTATTAATTACCTCTTAGGGGCTTATATTTGCAGTGTGCTCAATTACTAAGGTAACTAAATAGCATTTTACAGATCAGAGCTGGTATCATTTGCTTAATAGCAACTAGCAAATGCTATCGTAGAGTTACATGGCTATTGCACTACCAGAAATAGGCTTATTTAATACTAAGCTCCAGGGAGAAACATATTTTACCAGAATACACTGTAATTGTTCATATAGCCATTTAGATCTAATGAAGCATCAGTATTTTTCCCATTATTTTTCAATTAAGAAAAAATTAAACCTACAGAGAATATCCCAACAAGACCACCATCCATTCCATTCATTCCTCCCAGGAGAAGCTCAGTTTTAGTCTGGTTTGATTGTTCATAGCTCACAATTCTCAGGCTTTTTATAAACCTGCCCTATGTTGTCATAGAGCCATTTCAAGGGGAGATGGCTCAGTGGGTAATTCCACTCAGTGAGCAATCACAAAGACCTAACTTTGGACTACCAGAACCCATGTAAACAGATAGATATGGCTATATAATCCCAGCATTGTGGAAAATAGAGACAAGGGGATTCTTGGGGCTTGTTAGTTAGCCACTCTAGCTTAAAAAAAAAAATGTTAATCTTAGGTCAATCAGATACTTTCTCAAGGAAATAAAGTAGAGAGTGATTAAGGGGGATACCTGATGTCCTCCTCTGGCTTCTGTGGGCACATGCATTTGCACACATATGTGTACCTTCACCACAAATTCATATTACACACACAAACACACACACACACACACACACACACACACGGAAGGAGGGAGTGAGGATGGAAGGAAGGAAAGAAGGAAAGAAAGAAGAAGAGAGAAAATAGAAGTAAAATGAGAAGGAAATAAACAGGGTGTCTCTCACAGTCCAGAATTGTCACAATTCTGTTTATTTTCTTCCATTTTCAACAATTTTCATGTCATACATGAGTACTTGCATTTTATACCTCTTATTGTAATTACCTAAAGAGAAACAAAATGGCAGACAGAGAGACAGGCATAAGACTTGGAGGCTCCCAATTGGACCACTGGGAGTGAGGTTAACTGAGGTCATTCTTCCATATACCTCTTGGTTCTAAGATCTTTCTGAGCTTCCTCATAACCAGAAAGAGGGATCTAATCACATGACATTCATTCCAAAGGATGCTGCCTCATCCTTTCAGGGAATTCTTTAATCTATATTTCATGGATGGCTTTAGTTAGTCCATTCTGGAACTCTGCAAGGACAGCTGTTTCTCAGTTGTGAGCTGCATGACTCAATGTGTGAGTTCTGTGTACCTGAGTCCAATTATACACTCTCTGCACTAGGTCATCTCTAATCACTAACCGTGTTGTGTACCCACACTTAAGGAATCTGAAAGTCCCAGTGGGTGGTGATGAGGTGCTGATGATGCAGCTCAGGGGTTAGCAAAGGTAAAGGTCAGAGAACATAAGCATGGCCCTTAGATAGCTTTGCCATTTAGAGAAGAGACAGCTGCTTTTGCAGGACAGAAAGTACCCAATAGCAATTGAATATAGAGTAGTTATTTGCTCTCAAGAAATGTTCCTTTTAAGAAAAAGGAGTTTAAGATTCCATATTCCCCATCAGAAAGGTTATCATCAAGAAAATAAAGAGTAAAAAAAAATTAAATATGAAGCCAAAATAAACTGAACAAGAATAATACTCCATCTGGGAAAAGCTGTCCCCAGAAGCTGTGATTTAAAGAGATAGGATGCCTCAGTGTGATTGTTTGCCAAGGGAACCCCAAAAGCTCCCCAAACAATGTAGGGCTCTTGAATTTCCTTCTAAAAGAGTATTTATCTGTATAAGTGTTTTCCATGCATGCATGTGTAACATGTGTGTTCCTGATGCAGACAGAGTTCAAGGGAGGGTCCCCTAGCTTCTGAAACTAGAATTGAAGACAGCTGTAAGCCAGACACCCCACATGTGCTTGGAAATAAGATTGGGTCTTCTGCAAAAGAAGCAAGTGTTCTTAGAAGTGAGCTGTCTCTCCATCTCCTTGGCATTACTTTTGATTCCCCACCAAACTAGATGATAAGACCTTTTGCTGAAGACACCACACACCTTAGGTTTGTAGTACAGGGAAAACAAACTAAAATTGAGCCACAGTTCTCCTTCTTATCAGCTAGCACCTTTAGTGTCCTAGAAGGTGCTATACAGTTTTCTGGGGTACAGGTGGGCATAGAATTGTTCTCCGTTGCCTTACTCAGCTGTTAATCGTATGAGCTATGAGAGACCAATCTGCTATGTTAAGATGAGTCCATTTGTGTGGTAGTGACCCTGCAGTTATAGAGATAAAAAATTGCTCTCTGATTGGATTTGAGTAACTGGAAACCTGGTCAACAACCCATAGCAGGGGATACGATGGGCCATGGGAAGAACCAAGTAGTGTTTTTCAGCTAGATTGACACGACTTCAAGCTGCCCTCTGAATAGTTATCTTTAGACTCATAAATAAACTTTACTCTTAGTCTTAAGAAGAAAAGCTCTTCTTTCCAGTGAACAGTGGTAAACACAAAAGATTTACTATTTCACACAAGGCTCTTAGTAGTGGTACTGAGACACCAAAACCTTCAACCTACAAACTGTCTTCCCTACAAAATGTGCTGGGGTAATGGTGGTGCAGAACTTGTGGGAGTGGCCAAACAATGACTAATCCAACTTGAGGATCACACAATGAGAGAGATCCCATGCCTGACATTGCCCAGATGGTTGGAAACCAGAGGTAGGACATCTCAGAGACCCAAAAGAGACCTAATCCTAATGATATTCTGCTATACTCATAGAGTCTTGCCTAGCCCAATTGTCATTAGAGGGGTGTGATCCAGAAACTGATGGGGACAGATGTAGAGACCCACAGAGAAGCAAGTAAGCATAGCCAGAGGAACTCTGCAGAAAGGTAAGGGCATTGTAGGAGCCAGAGGGGTTGAGGACACCAGGAGAGCAAAGCCCACAGAATCAACTAAGCAGGGCTCATTGGGCTCACAGACACTGAAGTGACAAATATGGACCGTTTATAGGTCTGAGATAGGTCCTCTTCACATACCTTAGGGTTGTGTAGCTTGGTGTTTTTGTAGGACTCCCAACAATGGGAGTGGATGGTCTCTGACTCTTTTGCCTGTGCTTGGGACCCTTTTCCTTCTCCTGGGTTGCCTCAGCTCATCTAGCCTTATGAGGGTTCTAGTTTTACTGTATCTAGTTAGGCCATGTTTGGTGAACATTCATGAAAGGCCTTCTCCCTCACTCTACTTTTGTTGTTTGTTGTTTGTTTTGTTTGTTTGTTGTTACTGGATTTTTGTTGTTGTTTTGGTTTTTAGTGTATTTGGGTTTTGTTAAGGGAAACGAAGAAGGAATGAATGGGGGAATAAGAGAGGTAGGAGAGGGGCTGGGAGGAGTGGAGGAGGGAGAAATTGAGGATGTAATACATGAAAGGAGAATTAAAGAAAAGAAAGGATTCACTAATGCACACTGTGCTGAGTATACATAAGGAATGTGTGCTCAGCCCTAAAAAAGACACGTATGCCTCCTTTTGTGCGGCTCAGGAAACACTGCAGAAGAGGAGTTGGGAAGGATTTAAAATGAGAAAAATAAGGAGAAATATAGCGAGAGGTTCGGTTCCTTTAAAACTTAAACAGAAACATTACAGGAATAGGATTTTGTTCTAATCCCAGGTGGGGCTGCTTCAGAGTGCCCACAGCGGCTGATTGATTTCTCTAGTACTCTATCAGGGCCATGGTTTTGCCAGTGGCTTGTGTGATGTTTCAAATTCTGGGACTTTTCAGAGGGTGTATAAATGTTAGGGCCCCAAAAGGGTGGGTTGTCGGCTGGTTGCTATTGTTTACAGTTTTTTAAGTAGTCATGTGCAAAACAGAAATAATAATGAGAAATTAGATGTTCTGACAGCAAAGATCAAAACTTGTCCCAAGGAATCCAATGCCCCTATTCAGCAGGAAGTAGTCTAACTATAGTGTCACCCCCTTCCCCCTCTATCCGTTCCTCTCTTCTATCTGGTGTTAGGGTAGAAAGGGGTGCAGAAGGATGGAAGGAAAAAGAATCCACAAAGTAGCAAAAGACTGGCTAGAGAGAAGGGCTGAGAGCGAACTCCTGAGCAAAACAACCCCATTCCAATCATGGTGTCACAGTAACTATGGATGTCTGTATTGTGAGGTAAGAAGAAATGCTGCCAAGAGTCAAGAAAAAGAGACCCTTGTACACTTCTGGTGGAAATATAAATTAATTCCACTACTATGGAAATCAGCATGGAGGTTTCTCAAAATGATAAATGGGATAATTGGCTTCAAAGGTCAACGTGCCATGACCTAGAATCACCTGAGAAGGGAGTCTTAAATGAGGATTCGTCTAAATCAGATTAGCCAGAAAGCACATCTACGGAGAACTGGACTGATTTTTAATTGAGGTGGGAAGACCTTCCCTGAATGTAGGTGGATCCTTTTCACAGGCTAGGCTCTGTTAAAATGAGGAACACCAGCCCAGCAGATGCTGCAAGAAAGCAGGCATGTGCTCATTCTCTAGTCTTTCTTTACTCTAGCTATAACTAGACCAGCTGATGAATTTCTGCCTTGATAGTTACTCAAAGACGAGACATTACTTGGAACGGGAGCCAAATCAACCCTTCTTCCCTAAGTTTGTCAGGATGCTTTTATCACAATTGATGTGGAACTAGAACACACACACACACACACACACACACACACACACACACACACATTTTATATATATATCCAGATTTGCCAGCCCCATGTATACAACTAAAGGGATCAAAGTCAGTATGGCAACAGCCTAGGTGTCTATTAATGGAGAAATTGATTTTTACGGTGTGGCACATATACATATTATATATACCAGTATAAATTTATCCATAAGAAAACAAACTATCATCTGTAGAAATACATATAGGTCCAGAAATAGTCCTGTTAAGTAAAATAAGCTATACGCAGAAAGACAAATACATTTTCTCTTATATATTGTGTTTATATTTGAGTGGGGCATGAAAATGTTATGATTAGTTAAATGAGCTATTTAAAATACAAATAAACTCCATAGAGTGATGTGACAGAAGAGAACATATGAATATTTTTAAAGTATGGTATATACAAGTCTGAAAATAAGATGATGAAACCTATTATTTTAACAGCATACATATCTTAATAAAAATGAACAGGGTTTGGGTATAGCCCAGCATTACAGCACATGGCTAACATTTGGGGTCCTGGGTTTAAGTCACAATACTATTAAAAGTGTTTCATCACCCTTAGATCAAGAGCTACTGATACAGGAAAAATCAAAGTAGTAAAATAATTGATGCTATAAAGAATGTATTAATAAACCTGCATAGGAAAGATAAATTACACAAAGAAGTCATGAGAGATAATAATGTAGTAGCCAGGCATGTTAGATACTGTAAGAATATTTTTTACAACTGAAGTGTAGAATTATGGGAAAGTTTCTGCTGTGTTTATTTGTCAAGGCTGACTTCTCCTTAGGCTCCATTACTATAATAAAATGAGACAATCCTGTCTTATTGCTAGCAATTAGGCTCATCCCTGAATCAAAGAATATGCCTCTACCATCTGTTTCAAGGTCACAACACCACCAGGTCTTTGTCTATCATTAGGCAAATGTCTAAATGTCTATCACCAGGTCTTTGTTCCTTTCTGATAAAGCATTACTCTATCAGGTGAGCAAGATGAACCCAGGTAACAACTGTGTGAAAGGAGCAATTTGGGTACACTTAAACAATTGTGGGAGTATCCTTGCTGTGTCAATCTTCCATCTGCCCAAGTGACCAGACATGCAGTCTCTGTTTAAATTGTATAAACAGAGGGTCCTAGACAGGAAGAGACTTAAGAATAAGAGTGTGTGGAATGCATGAGGCCAATATAACCTCTTAGAGACTTCTGTTCAGTGCCAACTCCTCTGAACAGTAGCCAGAGCTGGATGTATACTATTATTAAAGAACTTTTTCTTAGCTAATCTCTTAACTAAACTACGTGTGTGGAATGATTTCTCACTGGGAAGCCATATTAATTCTACAACACTAAAGCAATAAATAGATGCTGAAAGAAAAAGTTTTCTCTAGGAATGAGATCTCTGATGATTTATCAAGTGTGTGTGTGGGGGTGGGGGGGTATGTGTGTAAAACAATAACATTTTTTAAAGGCCATGAGGGTGGCAGGTAAGGAACATGAGAGGAGTCAGAAAGGTGGGAGGGAAAATTACAGTATTCACATATGAAATTCTCAAAAAAAAAAAAAAAAACAAAAAAACAAAATTTAATAAAAAGCAAGTATTCCTTGAGACAAGCCAAGATTGAAAACTTCTAGTAGTTTGGCTTCATCCATGTTAAACAGGCCGTAAGATGGTGGGCCACCACTGTGTAGGCCAGACATGAATTACCCAAGCATTTCCTGTCTTCAGTTGTGTCTTCTTTTGAGTCTGCTCACGGTCTTTGCTTTACTTTAACAACCCCTCTCCTGGGACCATTGCTTCCTCCTCAGTCACAGCCGAAATCCTCTCAAGGCAAAAGCAAGCTCTGACACCTAAAGACAAGCACCTCCTTCCATGCCTCACTTTTCCTCCACAGCCATCTGCTAAGCTAAGAGAAAACAAAACCAACCCAGGGATTTGTTTTCACTGTGGCGTATCCATGGATTTTGGAGAGATTGAAACTAAACATCGTGTCTTTGTTAGACTCCTTCACAGGCTTGATCAACATCCTGACAGACATTATTTGGCGATTCACGGGAGACTTCATGGCCCCTGACCTGGTCTGCAGAGTCATCCGCTACTTGCAGGTATGGAAATCATCTCCCAGTGTAATGAGCCACACTAAAACCGACACCAGCTCTGGGAATCACAGGAACATAAATACTGAACCTTTGCTCCTGCACAGCCAAACATTCCTTTCTTAAAGGACAAGCAAATTTTCTATAATTTCTAAAACTGGGTCTTTCTTTTGCTACAAATAATGCATTTGCAAAGCAACAATTAAGCAAATAACAGGTACAGCATTGAGGGGAAACGGTGGTTTATAGTGACACTTTCGACATCTTATAGCTAAATCATTTCCACAACTTTTGTTAATACTTGCTGTTTTACTCCCCCAGTCTCTTCTTCTAGAAAAAATATTAACAAGTAGCTCCCCATTAACAGTTGCTCCTCATTAATGCATTTCTGTTCTTGTGCAGTTTTCTAGTCTAAATGATGCCAGCTTTACAGATGGACAACATCACATCTGAAAAACACTGCCCTCTTAGAGTCCGCTGGCTAGGGATTTGGAACATCTGTATTCATATTCAGAAGGAAGATTATGGTATCATCCATTGTATTGCCTTCAGGTCTTGGTAACATTTTTCATTGTTGGGAAACAAATGAGAATAGTTGTGATGTTAATGTTCTGTGTGCTCTGAATATGACTTTAAAAGGAGTCATTGCAAAGGGATGGTATTTTCTTACAGTGAATTTGTTACACATCCCTGGAGCATGCCAGGAGTGCAGTCATTAATATGCAATACTTACATGACAAATGTTTTACATCTACTTATTGAGAATACTGTTGTGTACAGAGTTGGTTTTAATTATTCCATTATTTCAGTAATGGATTGCTGAAGTGCAAGTTATAATAAGACTCAGTTGCCTAAAACAATATGTATTTACCCTTTCATGGTGTTTATTAGTCAAAAATTCGAGAATGGTTTGGTTAGGATAGATACAGGCTAACCGTTAGGTTCCATCACATGATTCATGGCAGTGGACCTTTGGAGGGCAGATCGGGGATGACAATTCACTTCAATGGCCAGTGTGCGGTCAGAGCAAAATACTCACTTTCTCACCCATGGGACTCTTCATAGGTGCTCAATAGTATTGTCACAAATACAATTAGATTTTCCAAGAACAATATGTCATGGTAACCAAGGTAAAAAAATACCAATGTATTTCATAAAACAGTCTCAATAATTACACACCATGGCCTCCACACTTTTCTTTTGGGGACATAGGTCAATGATTGTCCAGTATGAGGAAGAAGTGAACCTCTAGAGAGTCTAATAGCAAGAGATAAAGTCAATCGGGACCTGTGGGAAGCTGGACACTACATATACCATCACACTTTCCAAAAGCTCAGTTATAAACCATAATTTTTTCATATGTAACAACTTCAAACTGTGGCTAACAAATACCCATAGCAACAACATTTCTTCCAATTATATTCATAATAAATGCTAAAATAATAGTATATAAGATTGTCGAGAAAACTCCAGTGATTCTCTCCCTTAGGATGGCAGCAAGAAAATGTTATTGATGCTGGAATGAGGTTTTCTAAGGTTCTGGAAATTAACCAAAGGCTTGCAACAACCAAAGAGCACTGATGGAAGAAAAAAGCTGGGTGGAGGAAACCTGAGCTCTGTGCTGTTCCAGCCTTCATTATTCCCATCCTGCAATGTCCATGTCTGCGGGAGCCCTGAAAATTGACATCTTTCCTTCACAGTAAAACAAAAGTTCTGCTGGTCATGGAGAGAGAAGATCTGGGTAGAGCCTTTCAATGCTTTTTCCCAGAGAGCTGCCCTATTCCAAGTGTCTGGTAGTCCTTTGGAAGACTGAGCTTGCAAGGCTCTCTATACTTCACCTGGCTCAGAGCTTTTCAATTGTAAAATCTCCTTTCCCTCTGGGTATTTGACACAAATAATTACAGAAAATTGATTAACTTCACAGAAGCCTTAGTTGTGAGATAACTGTTGAGGATATCAATAAATGAAACAAATTTTAAAATAGAAGCTGAGAGGTGACACACTTATAGGAGCTTTGAGACTTTCTGACATATTCCTAAAACCCTAGAAGATAAGTGCATGCCCTCAACTGTGCAATTGTGAGGAGGAAATGGGGACAGCCCAAAGCTATTGCCCTTGACTGAGACAGCTGATAAAGTTCAGCATCTTTTCATGATTAAAAATATTCAAGAAATTAGAAATAGGCAGAAAGCAACTCAATTTAAGACTTGTATGTGGCAGTACCAGAACTAACACCACCCTGAACACTGATGACAATGATGCTCCTTCTCCAACAGACACCAATGCCAGTCTTGCTACTTCCACCCAACTAGAAAGACAGTAAACAGAAAGAAATAAAAGCTTCCAAATAAGAGATGTAACTCTAAGGAACTGTCAGAGAATTAGAATTAATGTAGCCTCCAATTTGCAGAGTATAAAATCAGAACACAAAACTATAGAGCATGTACATACAAAACTATTCAAAGAAGAAATTATGAAAACCAATCTATTTATAATAACAACAAAAAATGTAATAAAACACTGAGGACTATATCTGTCAGGCCTAAAAACTAGAAATTGTAAGTCTACAGTTAACTATGTTAAAGAAAAAAAGAAATTAAATAAGACATAAATAAATGAGAAGATAGTTAACATCTACGTATTAGAAATTATTTTTTAAAATTGCTTTAAATGATCTACAGAAACAATATAAGCAAAGCAAAATTCCAACCACATTTCTCACATAAATAGAAAACACAACTATAATACATATAGAATCACAAAGACCCCAAATAGATAAGGCAATATTGAACAAGGAGATAAAAGCTATATCTATCACATTGATGATTTTTAAAAATACATGGTAATGTCACTTATTGTTAATGTTAATCTGTGTCTTTAATTCCAGAACTGTGCTTTTATGAAATTAGTGTACCAGAGTTTAGTATATGTAGGCCTAGGATTGGTTTGCAATAGATAATTTTTCCTTGATTAGAATGAAGTGACCTTCCTTGTTTCTTCTGTTTAGTTTTAGTTTGAGGTCTATTTTGTAAGATATTAGAATAATGACACCTGCCTGCATCCTAGTCCCATGCCTGACTGCATCCTAGTCCATATCTTGGGATAATTATTTTCTATGCTCTCACCTTAAGGTGATACCTATCTTTCAAGATAAGTTTCGTGTAGACAATATGAAGAAAGATTTTGTTTCCCAGTTCATTTCACTAGCCTGTGTTTTATGATTGGAGAGCTGAAGCCATTGATATTATTGAAGTGTTGCTTTCAGACATTTTGCTTTGTTTTGCTATTTGTGCCTTAGTTGTACTTAATGTTTAAAAAGCTGTAGCTTCGTTTGTTTTCCTTCTAAGGCTTCTTGGCTTTGTTTTCTTTCTAGAGTCTCTTGGCTGTACTTAAACTTCTCTTCAGCCTGAAGTGTTCAATAAATGAGGGATATCAAGAAAGAAACTCAAAAGAATTTCTAATTGGGATATTGAGTTTTTAAATTCCATCTTCATTTCTATTTGGGTTATCTTTGATATTCCTATCTCTTTATTAAATTCAGTTTCAAATTTCTTCATCAATTAATTTATCTTGATATTTATGTTTTCTTGGCAATCATTCAGACATTTCTACTATTTAAGTTCATTGAACTATTTGTGTTTTGTTCCTACTCCTTGAATTCTTTGGTGAAGTTTAAAGTTAATGGATGTTCTTTTGCATTCTGAATCCTATAATTCATTTAGGTAATTCTTCTTAAAGATAATTTCTATAGGAATAATGGACTTAGAAAATATATAATCTTGGCCTTTTTTATTGTGTGTTTTGGCTATGTGATTTCTGTCTTTGTGGGTCTGATGTAAAATATTATAGACTTGCAAACTGAATACAGACACGTAGAAAAAAACCATTCATTATAATGAAGTTGGATTTATCATAGAGATTTGGGTGCATAAGTCAATAAATGTAATAACTAATGTTAATGGACTTAAAGACAAAACTGCATAATCTCAATAGGTGCAGAAAATGTTTTGATGAAATATCCAACATACCTTCATGGTAAAAGTTTGATATAGAGTGAGATTGGAGGAAACATCCCTCAACATACTAAGTCCACATATGGCAAACCCACAGGCAACATCATACATGAATAAAATCTCAAAGCAAGCTCATTAAAAACATTAATGAGCCATGGCTGTCCACTTGTCCACCATTGTCGCTCTTTTGCAATATAATCCTTAAAGCACTAGCTGGAGCAATACGAAAAGAGAAAGAAATTAAGGGAGATAGATAGGAGAGGAACTATTCAAATTACCCCCATCTCCAAATTATATATTAAACACAGAGAAACCAACAATTCATGAGAAAACTTCTAGAAAGTACCAACACGTTCAGCAAAGTAATAGAATACAGAATCAACTAACAAAGCTCAGTAGCCTCTCTCCATAGCAATACAAACTTGCTGAGAGATTATACAAACACATTCACAGTAGCCTCAAAAAATCTAGTAATTTATTTAAGAAAGGAGCTAAAAGGCCTCTATGATGAAAACTTTAAATATGTGAAGAAAGAGATGGAGAAAGACATTAGAGAGTGGTGTAGAGGGGCCTATACTCATGATTTGGTGGAATTAATAATGAAAAAATGACAGTTCTACCAAGAGAAATTCACAGATTCAAAACAATCCTAGTCAAATCCTCCACAACATTTTTCACTTAAGTAGGGGAAAAATCCTAAAGTTCATATATGTATTAGTGAGGGTTCTCTAGAGGAACAGAACTGAGAGAATGAATGTGTACATGTGCATGTGTGTGTGTGTGTGTGTGTGTGTGTGTGTGTGTGTGTATAAGAGAGGGGGGAGAGAGAGAGAGAGAGAGATGGAATTTATTAGAGTAGCTTACACACAAAGCTGGGTTCTCAGGTAGTCCTCTGTGTTTAAACAAAGGGCTATGGACCTGAATACAGAGTTCTCAAAATAAGAAATTAAAATGGATAATGGATAGCTCAGAAAGTACTCATCATCCTTAGCAATTAAAGAAATGCAAATTAAAGCAGCCTTGAGATTTAATCTCACCCCAGTCAGAATGGCTAGTATTAAGAAAACAAATAAAAAGAAATGCTCATGATTTTCTCGGGATGGAGAACCGGCATTCACTATTGGTGACATTGTGAAATGATACAGCCACTCTGAAAAGCACTGTAGAGAATTTTCAAAAAGCCAGGAATAAATCTATCACATCACAGCTATACCACAGCTTGGAATATCTCTAATATTTGCTCAGCAATGTCCGATGCTGCACTACTCAGCAGTAGAAAAAATGGAACCAATACAATGTCCTCCACTCAATGAATGAATTAGGAAATTATGGTCCATATGCATAATGGAATTCTACTTAGTTATAAAAAAATAAAACTAAGGATTTTCTAGCTAAATGTGTGGCACTAGATATATTATGCTGAGTAGGTAATCCAGACTCAGGGAAGCAAAATTCAAAGTTTCTCTCCAATTTGTAGTTCTCAGATCTAAATCTATAGTGTGTGTGTGTGTGTGTGTGTGTGTGTGTGTGTGTGTGTGTGTGTGCAGAACAGCAGGATATAGGAGTTATAAGGTGAAAGATGGGAAAGGGAAGACTTTAACCACAGAGAAAGGAGAGAGGGAAATACAGAAAGAAAAGGAGGTAGAAGGAGTAATAACACTAAGGATGCTATTAAAAGACATCTGGGCCATTATTATATTTACCTAAACATGTATTTATATACACACATATGGATATATATGTAAATATATGCACACATACAAACATACACATATATAGGAACAGAACTGATATAATGCATTAATATGTAAATATATGTCTATATATGTGTGTAGATTCATATATATGCCTATACATGTGCACATATATGTATATCTGTATGTATATACATATATACATACATACACACACATGTGTATATATATATTTACACATATATATGTATGTAATTGTCATTTTGACAATATTAATTCCACCAAACCACAAGCATAGTTTCCCATATACACCATTTTCTAGTGTCTTTCTTAATCTCTTTCTTCACTTATTTATTCGCATATACATGTTCACACTTATATATTCACACATAATTATTTATTCATTTATTTGTTTATGTCAACATTTCTGGCTATAATGTTCCCCTCAAGATCCATGAACTGTGTAAGAAAACCCCAGTATAATGCGTGAAGCATAGAGTACCCTCTCTTGAGCTGTAGATCAAAGGAGTCCAAGAAACCCTAGAAACAATATAGGCTATTGCCATTGCTTGTGAATGTCTCCTAGAACTTGAAAGTAAGGTCTTTTGCTGAAATAATGATGCTGTACTTCAGATATTGGACTTAGAGTGATTAAGCTAGAATTGATCCAGAAGTCGCATCCCCAAGGAGTGGCTATATCAGAAGATGCTCTACAAGATCCAAAGAGGGAGGGGAACATTCTGTAGTTCTACTCAGATGGTAAGCATATTAAGCATGAGGTCTGGGCTGGCAACATTTTCACAACCACATGGAGAAGTAGTGACACTTTCATCTTAAGAGTTACCAACAGCTGTCTAATTGGATTAAAGTCTGCTCTACATGAGGGAAATTATACTTGGCACTATGAACCTAGCCTACGCCTACTGAGCTGATAGACCTGAAAAGGGAACCAACTACTGCAACTTTCTTAAGTAAGTATAGTTTCCCAACTGTGTTCCTAATACTTACTCCATATCTGCAGATAAGTACAGATCTCATACCTCACCAATGGAACTTCTTTTTTGGCATAAATAGGCTATTATAGAGAGGCATAACTAATTAAATTCAGAGAAGTGATTGTGGATTCCCAGCTCAAACTGATGTAACACAACCTCTACACTTGAGGCTCCAAGAACATTCAAATTTGGAAGAAGTGGCAGAAAGATTGTTAGAGCCAGAGGACCAGGAGGTCTACTGTCAAATTGTATTTTCTAGGTATGACAGAGAAGCCACACCCATGAAATCTCAATAACATCACTGCCTAAAGAAGACCTGAAAAAGTCAAACTACAGTTGACATCCCAATATAGATGGAGGAAATCCCCTGGAACTCACACCCTAGATAGACACCTACAAGCAATTAAAAATTTCAGTGAGAGTGACAATCAGCCTTCCCCAGGGAATTGGCCCTGATTGATTATCCAATACCAAGTGGTCATCCCTGAGAACATATACATCCAGGTAACTTAGAACTGATTCACCAGGTTGTATGTATATACTTATTCACTTTCGTGCATACATGACAACAATGGCAAACAAGAGGAAGCCATGAATTTGGGAGAGTAGAGAGTGAACAGGAGGGGTGAGAGAGAGTAAAGGAAGAGGTTTGTGATATAATTATATTTTAGTTTTTTAAAGATTCATGATGAAGCTTTAAGAGCCAAAATAAATTGCACTTCCATATAAGCAGATGTATAGACCAATGGAACCAAGTAGGAATCACCTAGAAAAAAAGATGAATTTGTATACAACTGATTGTCAGTGATGGTGCCAGGAACACACAATGGGGAAAGGTTGTGCTATGCAGAGAAGACACTGGGAAAGTGGACATATGTGAAGAAGAATGAACTCAGACCTTTATCTCACACTAGGTACCCAAGTATACTCAAATGCATTAAAACTTTGAACAGAAAACTTAAAATTGTAACACTACCAAAATGAAGCATAATAAAAATATCCATGGGATTCGCGTAGGTGAGAAAAATTTCAGTATGACCTTAAAAGCATAAGTAACAAAAAAAACAAAAACTGGCATTTGAAGATATATCAACCTGGAAAATGTTTTTTGCCTGCCAAAAAAGAAAGAAAGAAAGAAAAAGAAAAATGAAGCAACAGCCCATAGTATGGGAAGATATTTGCAAAGCAAAATCTGACTGTGTTTACTTTTTTAAGAAAGGCATTCTGATCAGGAGCTGGAGAGATGACTCAGTGGCTAAAAGCATAGCCTGCTCTTTCAGAGGACTACAGACCTAGCACTCACATAGTGGCTCACAGCTATCTCGAACTCAAGTTTCTGGGGATCCACCACTCCTTTCTGTTGTCCTTGGTGCCCATTATGGTGCCACAATATGATGCCCATACATTCTTACAGGCAAAACACACATACACATATTTTTTTTAAATTTTTTTAATAAAAATATCTTTAAAAAGGAAATATTGTCGGAATGTATAAGGAAACAAAGCAAGCCAATAAGTGCTACAACTGAGGTCTGGTTGGACTGTGTCCTTTCAGGGTTCATTTGGCTAAAAATTGGGCCATGAAGGAGGGGAAATATTGGGAGTTGTAGAGGTGAACTATTAATTTGCTTTGAGCTTTTGGAGAGTGATTATGCTTCTAGCCACCTGCCAGAGCTCTCTGGATCCTTGAATGAAAACACACACACACACACACAACCTTTATATTTTAATATCCTGACTAGCTCAATGGCTGATACTTCCAAACCTCCCTGCAGCTAGCACACACCCTTCCGGTATTCTTGAATTAATCTGTATTTTATCTCTGCTAACCCAGACCCAATTTCCCAGATTCTTACATGTCAATGAACCTTTAAGTCTTATTTTTCTGCTTCCCTGTCATGGATTCTCTCCTTCCTCTCCTCAGTTTCTTGCCTATGAATCTTAAAAGTCCCACCTCTTTCACCCTGCCCAGCCATTGGCCATTGCTCTTTATTGATTAATCAAAAACCAATTTGGGATGGGGGACCCTCAGCATCTGGACGTGCAGATTCCCATGTGATTTTGGGAGCTGAACTAAGACAAAGCATTAGAACCAATCTCCATCAGGAAGTGTCAGACCCTTTAAAAAGTGGGGCCTAGTGGAAGATCCCCAAATTGCTGGGAATGTGTTCAGAAGTGGTAAAAGGAACAAAGCAGGTTCCATCTATGTTTCCTGTTCAACCTGTGGTTCTCCCTGCAACTCTTGCTCCACCACTGGACAGAAACCATGGACCCCCTTATCAAAGCCAGAGCTCATCTCAACAAGCTGCTCAACAAGCTGTATGATAAATTCTCTTCTTTATAAAGTTACTCAGTATTGGATATTTTATTATAGCAATAAAAGTCTGACTAACATAGTTAAAAAAAAAAATGAATAAAATCCAAATGTTATGAATAGTCATTTCTCAGAAGGAGGCATATAGATAGCCAATAGATGTTGAAGAAACACAGTCTCTCTAATCATCAGAAAATGCAAATGGAAACTGTAATAAGATATAAGCCCATACCTTTTAAGTGAGGATGGCTGTTATTAAAGACAAAAATTAATAAGAGATGACAAGGGCACAGAGGAAAGGCAACACTGGTACCTGTAAATGTCTCCTTATTAGCCAGGATGGGAAACTGTGCAGCCAGTGTGGAGAATGGTATGGAAATGTTTAAAAAAAAATTTTAAAAGAATACATGTTCTAGCTATCCTAATTCTGAGCATATATTCTAAACTGGCATGCCAAATAAATTCTGGCCCTCTGTGTTCATTGCAACATTATTGATATTAGCCAATGCATGGAACATCCTTAGTGTCCATCATAAAAATGAGTGGATAAAGAAATAGGACAAACACAGGGATATGCACAAATATGAGCACACACTCACATACAGAAACACACATATATACAAACACACACTTGTACACACACTCATACACATAGACACACAGTGAAATATTATCCAGAATTTAAAAGAAAAGAAACATTACCCTCTGACACAAGATGGATGCACCTTAAGCAGAATAGGGCAGGCACAGAAGGAAATATACAGTATGATTTCTCTTATGTGTGGAATCTAAACATATTAAGCCCAAATAAATGGAATAAAGTTTTTACCAGTCTATAGGATGGACACACCAGAAAGATACTGGTCAAAGGGCATGGCATTTCAGTTGCCAGAATAAGCTTAGGAGAACTAGTATTACATGGTCTGATGCTCACAGATAATAAAATATTTTCTGTACTGGGAAATTTTTAAGAGATTAGATTTTATGTATTTTATCACAAAAATTAAACATGTGAGGTAAGACTTATTAAGAGCTTGATTTTAGTCAGGAACAGTTCTGGGAGTCCTGTCTATCTATTGGAGGTGGTCTCTTCAGGTTCCATCTCTCCACTGTTGGGTATTTCAGCTAAAGTCAGGAAAAGCCATCCAATGACAGGCCCAACTTGGGATTTATCCAATGGGTAGGCACCAAACCATGACACTTACTGATGCCATGCTGTACTTGCAGACAGGATCCTAGCATGACTGTCCTCTGAGAAACTCTACTAGCAAATGACTAAGACAAATGCAGATACTTATAGTCAACCACTGGACTGAGGTCAGGGACCCCTATGGAAGAATTAAGGGAAGGATTGAAAGAGCTGAAGGGGATTGCAACCCCATACGAAGAACAACAATATCATCTAACTCAGCTCTCTGGGAGTTCCCAGAGACTAAGCCACCAACCAAATAGCATATATGGGCTGATCCATGGTTCACAGTACATATGGAGCAGAGGACTGCCTTATCTGGTCTCTGTGGGAGAGGATGCACCCGATCCTGTAGAGACTTAATGCCCCAGAGAAGAAGGATGGGGGAATGAGCTGGGGGTGAGTGGGTGGATGGCAGTAGGTAGAGGGTTGGGGTGGGGAACACACTTTTAGAGACAAAGTGGAGGGAGAGGAGGTAAAGAACTCCTGGAGGGGGGACCAGAAAGGAGGGCAACATTTTGAATGTAAATAAATAAAAAAAAAAAACTCAACAAACTCAAAAAAAAAAAAGCTTGCTTTTAGCAATGGATGATGAGCATAGGTATATAATTTCCTATGCACCATAAATTTTAAAAAGTTTTACTTGTCAATTTAAATAACTGAGTAAAGAAAGAAAAATTCAATGATATTTTCAGAACTGCTGGTTTTTAACTAAAATATGAAATATGCAAACAAACAAGAGAGATTGTCTCATTTATATGAAAAATTATAAAACATAACATTATTTCTGAAGAATGCCAGCCAATGAGTGTGCTATATGAAGATTTAATATAAACTATTAAATATAGTGAGTGAACTGAGCACATAGCCATTTTTTTCCAAGTGTTAAATGGTAATAAATATTCAGAATATTAAAACCAGATAATACAAAAATCTGAGAATAGAAGTAAAAAACTTAAAAGAAAATTTTCATTAGTGGTATGGAAAACAGTCACAAGATCAACCACATTTAAAGCACAAATGTAATAGACCAAGTTTTCATAACTTGAAAACCTACATGAAATTACACATCTTTTCCAACTGTGATGCAAGAAAACTAGAAGGTAGTCAGTAATGGGCAGAAATATTCAATACAAACTAGGTATTTTTTAAAAAAATAAAAGAGAAGCTTGAAGTATTTGAAACGAATTAAAGTGTAATAAATACATACATAAAGATATGCTTTTTAAAAGTGAGGGTTAGGGTGTTAGCAGCGATAAACTAAACTGAGAAAGAAAAAAGACACAAAATGTGCAGCCTAGCTCCTAACTCAAAGAGCAAAGGAAAGAACCAAACCAATCCAAACTCTGCAGAAAAAAAAACAAGCTGTGTCTTAGTTAGGGTTTCTATTGTTGTGAAGAGACCCCATGACCACAGCAACTCTTATAAACTCTTGTAATTGGGGTTGGCTTTCACTTCAGAGATTCAGTCCATTATCATTACTGTGGCATGCAGGAAGACATGGTGCAGGAGAGGTAGCTGAGAGTTCTACATCTGGATCTGAGGGCAACAGGAAGAGAGACTGCACCACTGGGAGTAGCTTGAGCTTCTAAAACTTCAAAGCCCACCTCCAGTGACATAGTTCCTCCAAGAATGCTACTCCTGCAGGCAACACATCCTAACAGTGGCACTCACTATGAGCTCTTGGAGACCATTTTCATTCAAACCACAACAAGCTGAAATGGAGACTAGGAAAGAAAAATGGAGAGTAAAGAGTGAGCAGGAAAGATCAATCAAACCAAATTCCTCTTTTGAAAGGATGAATTAAATTGATCCTGTTTTACTTATAAAAATAGAAATTTCAATCCATAAAATTCAAAGCTACAGAGTAAACATTAAATATAATGTCACAGAAGTACCAACAACCTTGAGACTACTATGAATTACTATATACCAACAAATCAGATAACATGAAACAAACTAAAATATACAAGCTACCAAAATGAAATAATCAATTTAAAGAGAGTAATACTGAACACCAGATTGGATAGTAATCAAACAACTCCTCCCCCCAAAAAATCCCAGGACTAGATACCGTTATTGATTTATTCCTCATAATATTAAAAAAGAATAGAATTATCACACATCTATCAAAACCTTCCCCAAATTTTTGAAATGTGGGAAATGCATCCAAATCCATTTTACAAGACTGGCATTATCAGCATACCAAAGCCAAAGCACTACAGGAAACAAAACCTAGAGGCCGACACCTCTTGTTAGCATAAATGCAAGAAAATCAATGGAAATAATTTCCAGAATCACACATCCTACAAAAGTGGAATTTACTTCAAGGATGCAAGAAGAGTTTAATACTAAGACTTCACAAAATGATTCAGCACACCTATTTTAATATCTGGAATGGCAGATTCCAGCATTGTTATTTTTCTGCAGGATTGTATGGTATCTTTTGTAGTTACATACAAATATCAATTTCAGGATAAATTTTTCTATTTCTGTGAGTAATGACAAAGGGATTTTGATTGGAATTGCACTGAATCTATAAATTGCTTTCAGTAAAATGTTCTTTACAATATTCTACTAATCTATGAGCTTGAGGTGTCTCACCATATTCTAGGGCCACTCTACCTTTCTTTTGAGGTTTAAAGTTTTCATTGTAGAGGTCCTTCATTTTCTTGGTTTTATTTATTTTCTTTGCAGGCTACTGTGAATAGAGATATTGTCCATGACTTCTTCCTCTATTTGTTGTTGGATATAGCAATGTCTCCTTGGTTAGCTGTTCTCTAATTAAAATGAAGTGTCCTCCCTTATCTCTCCTGCTTATTTCAGTTTGATGTCTGTTTTGACAGATGTTAGGATAGTGATGCTCACTTGCTTTGTAGTTCTGTTAAACTAGAGTATTTTTATCCATCTTTTTACTCCAAGTTGGTAGCTACTTTTAAAGCTAAGATATGTTATTATAATTAAAATTAATTGGGGATTTCTACCCCACCTTTGATCATTTCTTCCCAGATGAAAATCACAAAACCTTTATATTTATAATAAGCCTTAATAGTGCTAGAATTGGGCAAATATCAAGCCACTATGCTATTTTGTCTACTTCCCTGTCAATAACCCTGAGATATGACTTTTCATGTTCTGCCTGGAACACTCTTACTCCAATTGGCCATCCCTCATGGACAGTTTTCATGATCCATTATCCCATGGCATCTTTTCCTCTCCCTTCTTTCTTGCTCATGGTCTCTTCCTCATACCCCTAGCCCTGGGAATTGAAGCCCCATCTACCTATCTTCTGCACCGCTATAGGTTGTAGGCATCCTTACTCAACCAATAGTTTTAAATTAAGGAGCAAGCTTACATAGCACCACTTGATGTACATGAGGATTTCTTCCTCCCTGAGGCAAGCAGACCTTGGGGGCCAGTAGTTAGCATTACAATATGTTTTCTGTAGATAAGATAGATGCATTTTTTTCTTTCTGCCCTTGTATGTATAGTATAATGGCCATCCACTAGAGTGTTGGAATCCTGCGAGTAGTTACATCTTCAAAAAGAATAATTCTCTCTATTCTAAAAACTATTCTGTACAAATAGGCCTCAGTGAGCATGGGTCCTGGAGATCATCTACCACATCTATGTGGGAATTAGACTGATTTGATCTTGTTCCGGTCTTATATAGATAACCTTAGCTGCTGTGAGTTCATAATTGTGATAGTCATGTAATGTCCATAAGACAGAAGTTTACACATTCTTCCCTATCCTCTGGATCTTCTGCTTCCTCGTCTAAGATATTCCTTAAGTCTTGGGTTGGGGTAAGTGGAAGGGAAGAGATAGATGGCCTTTGGGGCTGAGCACTAAATTTCTTGTCAGTACTTTGAGAGTCATATATTGACTCTCCATTGACTGTTACCAAGTACAGAGAGAAGCTTCTCAGACCAAGGTTGAGTATAGCCCAGGTCTGTGGTTATAAGCTTAAATATTTAGCAGACACTTTAATGCCATCATTTAGCAAAATAACAATAGCAAATTCTATATTAACACTTATGAGCTCCCCGGCCATGGGCTTTTGACCAGGATTATAGTGCTATACATGAATCCCCTTCTATGAATCAGGCATCGACTCCAATAAGAAAGTAGTTATCTTCATAACTCTTGTGCCACTATTTCACCAGTCAGTATTGCAGTGTTCCGGGTCCAATGCTGGGTACAACTATTCATGAGTTTTCTTCCTTAGCAACCCCCATAGTATCCTTTGACACGTGATAGTCAGCATGAAAGAACTTTCCTGACCAGTTTAAGATAGACTTTCCTGCTCTTCAATCAAAGTGATATGAGCTCTAGATCACTTGTGTTCAGTGGATATTTTCATCTGAATTTTGGTGTTGTAATTGTTATGCTGACTTTACTGGGTTTGGAACAGCTAGCATATATTGCAACCTCAGTCCTGTGGCCAGTTAGTGTTGATTTGTGAGTCAGGCAGTTGAGGCAATTCCAGTTCAACTAGGGAAAGGCACAGGCTCTGACCTGCTCTGCCTGTAGTTTGTAGGGGTCAGTAGAGAGGAGCGTGAACTACAGTGTTAGAGATGTGTGGCCTCTGAGCTGAGCCACAACTGCTCCAGTCAGTGCTTAGCTGTGGGACTGGTAGGTGCAGATATTGGAAATACGGCTTCTGACTTGGGAAGCTGGCAAAGGCTCCACAAGAGTTCTGAAACTCAGTGGTTTGTGTACCAGTGGGCATGGGAGGTAGGGTGAACCTATCTTTAGGGGTGAACAAGTGACCAACATTCCAACATTTATCTTGATACAAAGAAGTAAGTTGCTTGCAAGGGAGTAGATGAAATCACTTCCTGTGGGGAAGTTAGATTTTCCATACAGGCTGTCGAATGGTAAGATTAGAATGCCAGAAGGAGGAGCTAAAATGATGGCCCTGCTCGCAAGACCATATACTGTTCTTCTGGGGAGGCTAGGTTTGATTCCCAATACCCATGTGTCTGTAACTGCAGTGCCAGAATATATCATTCCCTCTCTGGCCTCTGCAGGCACTGCATGCATATGGTACACAGACATACATGTAGGCAAAATACTTGTGCCCATAAAGTAAGAATAAATAACTCTCTTATTGAAATTCCATAGAGAAATAAGAATTTTGCCTATGCAGTGAGCAGGGGTTCATCCAAGTCCTGAGATGGTGAGAATGGAGTGTCAGGGGCAAGATAGAAATGTACTCTACCTGTAAAACAAGTAAGGTACTCTAAGAGGGTCTTGGGATGGTGGTCTTCAAGGACCAGAAGGAGGGGAAGATATGCTCTTTCTAAGAGGATGGGGCTGAAGTTCCCCCAGGAGAAACAGTGGGGCACAATTTTCAAAGCAAAAGGTAAAATTTTTCAGGGAGTAGCCTGAGACATAGGCTGGGATGGTCGCATTAGTGTTCCCAAGGGAGGTGAGAGTGCAGGTTCTGCCTGGGAAGACAGCAATGTGAGTCCTGTGAAAAGAAAGAGTTCAACCAGCAACATGGGTAACAGGATCCTGGAAAGGGGGCATGGCTGGGATTCCAGAGGGAAGAGGAGAATGGGGTTCCAGGCAGCATGAACAACTGGAAAGGATATGGGGCTCCAGAGAGAGGAGAAAGAAAGAACCCCACTGGTAGTGTGAGCAGTGGACAGGAAGGGATGGCCAAGACATTCAAGATGCCCACCCAGTGAGAAAGAGATTCACAAACTTTAGTGTGTAGTGATCGATATCATAAACTGTATAACCATTACATAAGACTTGCATATGTAAAATTGAATAAAAATGTTTACATGAGGAATGAAAATTTTTAATTATAACACAAATTCTATTTATTGAAAATAGTTTTAATGTCTTCAGTCTCTACATAAAAAGAACTGGTCACAATAATTGCAGTTACCACTAAGGTGTTCTGTAAAATATTGATGCATGCAATAAAAATAAAATATTAAAATATAAACACAGGTATTGCACCTTTAAAAATACGCAGTATGAATCCAAACATAAATGTAATACCATAAAACCATTATGGGATAACTGGAAAGTTTCAAAGACAACAATATAAAAGCAGCCCTCTTAAAAATAGGAAAGAATAGGAGCATCCCTAAGGATGGCAAACATGCATTTCATTAGTGAATTGCAAGTTAAAACAAGAAGGTACCAGTACTCATGAATTACACAACAGCAAGCTTAAAGAAAAGAATAGGAAACACTGGCAATGCCAAACACTGGAATATTAACAAAACTTGAGATCACTGTAGATGGAATTAAAAATGATGTTACTACTTTGAAAACCAATAAGACAGGGTCTTACAAAGTGTAATTTCACTACACAGTTGGGCAATTTACAATCATAGACATTTGTGCAGTTGAGTGGACAACTTCTATCTACACAAAACCTACATAAAGGGGGTTTTAGCAGCTTTAGTCATCACCAAAACCTGTGACCAATGAAGATCTCCATCAACAGTTCAATGAATTATCAAAGCAGGTCATGTCCATGTAATGTGGCAATGAGTATTTTTTTTTCTAAAGTATAAGAAAATAAGCTGTTGATGCACATGAAAGAATAGTAAATCACACAATTACATGAAAGGAGCCAATCTGGACGCTAAATACTGCATGACTTCAGCTACGTCACATTCTCAAAAGGGCAAAGCTGTGTTAGAACATAAGTTGGTGGTTCCTGGGGATTTGTAAGAAGAAAGGGTGACTAGACACACACAGGGCATTGCTAGGTCAGTGATTCTCATCTTGATAAAACAGATGGTAGATATGTGCCATCACACTGTCAAAGCCCGCAGAATGAAATGACAGAGCCTGAACCTTAATATAAATCACGCACCTTAGTTATTGATAATGTAACAAGACTGATCAACCAGTTTAATACCACGTGAATCCAAGATATTAACACCAGTGGATACGTGTTGCAAGGTGGGCAACGTGGAATCCTCTGCACTATTTGTAGGACTTTGTAAACGCAGACTTGCTCTAAAAAAGTCAAGTGCATGGTTTCAAAGTCAGCCTAAGAATAGTAGTTTTACAGGAACACAAGCTGGCGTTTTTCTAAGTAAAATCACTTCGCTTCCAGCAGTTAAGTCTCACTTCCTTTTGCAGAATTCCCTTGCATGTCATATTCTCTGGGTCATGCCTGTCAGCGTTGGGGGTGGGGTGGGAAGGCAGACATGTCCTCAGGCTGCCATCTGCTCTCCGATTGGCACCCCATATGCTGTTGGTGTGTAGAGCTTCCATTGTTGACATTTATGAGTTGTCTATAATTGTACTGTGATTTCCTTCTTTGCTTGACTTAATTATGAAGATGTTTAAATTTCTGAGTGGTATTTTTTTTTAAATTGTTACTTATTTCGGCTTTGTCACTTGCTTGAGACATGTGAGTTGAATAGGTCCTACTTTTTAGAGTCTCCTGAGAAATTTCCTTTGTTGGTAATCTAGTATCTGATCGAATTTTTGTATGTTGTCTAGCTAGTTTGCATTTTGTACTAGGGAATTCAGGTCTGCCTATTTATATTTCATAAGTCGTTTGGTCGTAAACCCTTGAACATTTTTGTTACATACATTTAGTATTGCATTAGTTATTACATCTACATTTATCAGTATTCTACTGACATTACATGTTGTGTCTTTTATCAGCAGAAATAAATCTTTGTCACATGAGAAGCTGTTAGCTTTGAATTTGAGTGGCATCGTGCAGTATTTTTAATAAAGGTCCTTTAATATTTTTTTAGTTGCTTGATATGCCTCTGAACACTATTTTAAATGCCAATGTTATTTAGTTTTACTGATTT
The DNA here is from genome assembly GCA_019843965.1 of Rhynchomys soricoides. Taxonomy (NCBI): domain Eukaryota; kingdom Metazoa; phylum Chordata; class Mammalia; order Rodentia; family Muridae; genus Rhynchomys; species Rhynchomys soricoides. The sequence continues at coordinate 3,789,604 of JADRCH010000163.1, forward strand.
CTATTCTTAATGAAATATAGTTAGACCATACGGAAGGTTTTGTTTTAAACCTTAGTCTTTGTTTTAATGAAAGTGATTAAGCCGTTTATACTTACAGTGGGAAACAGTGCCTTGTATTGTTTCAGGACCTCATTGTCACTGTTCTCCTTGGAGTTTTGCTCCTTGAGGATTTGTTTCGAATGTAGTTAATAATTGTTGGAAGCTGAAAGAGTACTCTTCTAGGACATTTGCTCCCTAACTCTGGGAATCTATACATGACAGAAAAAGAATTAATATGTATGACTAAGGATCTGAGATGTTGGATTGTCCTAAATTAATTTAAGGAATCCTAAAATGCAATCTTAGAGGAAAATACAGATCTGACACACAGGCAGAAGAGGGGGAACATTTTAGCACATAGGAAGGGATTGCACTGAAGGCCACAGGGGTAGCATGCTGGCAGCAACCTGAAGCTTAAAGAAACTGGGGGTGGATTCTCCCCTAGAGTCTCTATTCGGGGAAAGTAGAATTGTCTTAGACTTCTGGTCTTCAGAACTATGGAGGCAATAAATTGACATTGTTTAAGCCACCAAACCTATAGCTATTGCCATAGGAACCAGAGAAGACAGAGACGTTAATTTTTCTCCATTTATTTCTCTATAACTTACCTTTCAATTTCAGATGTATAACTATGAAAGGCTGACAGAAAACTATTTAAGCCTCAACTAGACTCCTCTTTCTTCTCTTCCCTCACAGCGTGACCCAGGTTCTTCCCTGAAACATCACATCATACATTCCTTACTATCTGTGAAGCATTTGCATTTTGAAGCCTGCCTTGCATGGCATAGTTATTTTGTCCCCTTTCCTCTTAATTTTGAAACAGTTCATATTCAGCTGGTGTCTCCTCTTGAGAACTCTGGAGGGGGATGTGGGGTGTTACAGTTCCTTCCTTCATGCATATCCAGAAAAAGCTGTTTTGTGCATTGGCACAGAAATGAAATTTACAAAATTCTTGGATCACAATTTTTCTTTCAAAACTCTGAACACATTCTCTGGCATTTACTTTTTATAGAGAAGCCTGGTAATTTGTGACATATTTCTTTTAGATATCTTTATTTTATTTTACTGCACCTAGATGTTTGAAGATGTTTCATCTCAGAAGTTAAATATTCTTTTCATCTGTGTCTTCACATCTGTCTTTCTTTGGTTAATATTGATTGCTGCCCTGAAAATCTGTTCCGGTGCTTCTTCCTCTTGTTCCAGATTCTGACCTGGTGCCAATCACTCCACTCAAGACAGAAGAGATATACAAGACTCAGAACTGCCCAACACATCCTTCTTTCCAGTTGACTCACTCTTTCCCATCTTTCTCTCATGCCAGCTTCCAGGCACTGTGTGGTCAGCTTCAGCCATGGTTCACACACAGAAACATAAGTTCTCTCTAAGGAGACAATAGTTTGACTTTTCTTTAAACTTAACTCCTCTTTCCATTTCTACCTTGGCTACTTTTTGTTTGTTTGTTTGTTTGTTTGTTTTTGTTTTGTGGGGTTTTTTTGTTTTGTTTTGTTTTTCGAGACAGGGTTTCTCTGTATAGCTGTGACTGTCCTGGAACTCACTCTGTAGACCAGGCTGGCCTCGAACTCAGAAATCTGCCTGTCTTTGCCTCCCAAGTGCTGGGATTAAAGGCATGCACCACCACTGCCGGGCTACCTTGGCTACTTTTTACACAGAATTTCTTTTTATGTCCTTCTGGGGGGGGGGAGGTTTGTGGCATCAGTCTCTGATCATTCTTTACCACCCTCTCCCAGCAACATTAATGCTGGAGAGCATGAGTGGTTGTGTTATTAAGACAAGAAAAGGAATGCGGGATATAGTCCTCGATTTCTGATGACCCAGTCATGTGATTTTTGGACTGTGTGATGGTATACCCTTAGAATCATGTTTAACACCAGGGCCCTTATAGCACATGAGTTAGTCAATGCTGTAGTATGGGATAGACTGTGCATGTGATGGATTGGCACTAAATGCACTATAAATGGCAACATTTCAAGTAACGAAAGCTTTATCCTAAATTGAAGTGCAACTATAATGGGCTGATGTTTGTCTGAACTGCAGAAAATATGACAAAAGAACATATTCCAAACAGATGTGATCATCAAAGAGAAAGTCAGACTCTCAGCCAAAAACTACCATTTTCTATGGCCTCTAGATTTGACCACAAAAGAAGATATCTTACTAGCTTGTAAGAATTGACTTCTGGTTACTCATAAATTTTTTTACTGAGATCATACTTTCTGATATATCTCATTTAACTAGATTCCACATAGGGACCCTTTGCCGAAGAGATGTTAACTTATGTTCCAATTTCTTCCTCTAAAGAGAATGCAACTACGTCTGTGTCCGAGCTATTGAGAGTGTGTGTGGATGAGGTTAATTGGAGGAGAGTCAGAAGAGGGAAGCTCAGAAGCTTAGGCTGCATCCAGATCTGACAGAGACTGGGAGGAAGGCAGTGTGTGTCGGGGAGCGGGGCTCTCTGTGGTGATGCTGGGGTAAATGGCTGGAACAGCATGTGGACTCTGGGAAGCCAGAACCCTTCCTTCACCTCTCAACTACTCTCACCGATAAAGGCAAACGAATTTTTGTTTCTGAACTATTCTGGAATGTCAATTGTGGCAGAGAAAATTAGTTTAGCTATAAAAGTCAGTTACAGATAAATGTACCATGCAACTGTCAAGAGAGACTGATCTTAAAATATGATATGTCCAAGAAGCCAGTTGAATACACAAAGAGAGCTGTGACCATTCCAACCCTATTGCCAGTCGCAATGCAGAGTCCTGCTACAAAGCCTAGATCTGCTTCCAGTGGGGAGGGCTAGGCAGTGCCTCTCTACCTCAACCTTCATCTTACTGGTATCTTGGTTCAATCCTGTGGTTTCTAAGTACAAAGACTATTATGCGCATTTCCTCTCCCATGTGAAATCACATATGTCCTCTGGTTCCTGTCCTTAGGTTGTCCTGCTCTATGCCTCTACCTACGTCCTGGTGTCCCTCAGCATAGACAGATACCATGCCATCGTTTACCCCATGAAGATTCTTCAAGGAGGTGGGCAAACACTCTTTATAAAGATTCTTTTATGGGTAGGGATAGTTTTACTAATATTTGATTGATGTTTTTCTCTGCCCCAAACATACACCCCCCTCTCTCCTATTCTCTCTTTTCTTTCTCCTCTTCTTTCACCATTTAATGGGTCCGAGTCTCTAAAATTATAGAAAGAAAGTTTGGAATCCTACCTGATTCTTGCCCCATAAGAGAATTCCTTGGTGTCCCAGGCTGTGGCTGCCCTTTCACCTACTTCCTTAAGGTCCTTCCAGCAAGCACACTCTTACAATAAAATAGGTGCTACCTCTTCAAGTTCTTCATTGCCAAAAAACAAATACCTGCCTTTCCTTATCCTCAAAGCACAAAACTGAAAAGGTATTATTAATCTATTGAAAACAAAGGAACTTCTCCTTTGTCTAGGGTCCATGTAAGAGAAACGCCCATACTCACAGAAACTGAAATTTGACTGGGAAAACAAGGAGGAAATCAGGTATATTTTAAATGTAACAGAAGCTAAACTAGGGGAAATAAGTGATGCATGCATTTAAAAGAGATCCCATAGAATCCCCACTTAAAGAAGGCAAGTTGAATGAGTGATCAGAACCTTTTAGTAGATCTACAGAATGTCACGGGAGAGCCACAGGAAGTGGAGAGCTATGGGAATTGCATTAGTTGACCACACATGAGTTCATTGTTTGTACTGTTCTTGAATAAAGTGACAGTGTCCTTAGCTAACAACTACAGAGAGATTGGTGCCACTATGGGTTTCAGGGGAACTGGATATAAGAATAATTAGTAATGGACCAGCGATGGTGAAGAAAAAATATGTGTTAATATGTAATAATCTCAGACTCTGATAGAACAAATGTTAGCAAAATAGCACATATATGCATATACAAACAAGCACACACACACACACACAGAGAGAGAGAGAGAGAGAGAGAGAGAGAGAGAGAGAATAAATAAGACTTTAAATACATTGGAAAAGAATGGGCTTGTTAATATATAATATTGGACTAGCTTTATAGCCAGTTGAAAACATGAATTCACTATGGCACAGCTAGTTAAATACAGACCCTGTTGGACCAAGAAAATGAATCATTCAAAGATGCAAGACTAAAGAACATAATGATAAACCTTCCGCCATCCTAAGAAGGACAAAGTCTTAGAGAAATCACATCAAAAGCAGAAGCAGTAAAGCAAATTATTTGTCACTGCATCAAGGTCTTCAACCATTTGTAGAAATAAGAATCACAAACAATAGCAAAAGGAAAAGTGGAAATTTGTGCCAAAAAAGACAAAGAATTAAAATCTTTCTATTATTATTATTAATAATAATTTTATTTATTTACATCCCAAATGCTGCCCTCCCTCCCAGAGTTCAGAGTTCTTACCCCTCTCCCCTTTATCTCTGAGAGGGTACTCCCCCAGGCATCCCCCTCCCTGGGGCACCAAGTCTCTATAGGATTAAGCACATCCTCTCCTGAAGCCAGACAAGGCAGTCCTCTGCTACATGCATGCCTGGGGCCTGGGACCATCAGTGCATGCTCTTTGGTTGGTGGCTTAGACTCTGGAAGCTTGCGGGGTCCAGGTTAGTCAACTATGTTGATCTTTCTATGGGTTGCCACCCCTTCAGTTCCTTCAATCCTGCCCCTAACCCTTCCATAAGGGTCCCAACCTCAGTCCAGTGATTAGCTGTGAGTATCTGCATCTGATTCAGTCAACTGCTGGTAGAGTCTCTCAGAGAACAGTCATGCTAGGTTCCTGTCAGCAAGCACAACATAATACCAGTATTAGTGTCAAGGTTTGGTGCCTACCCATGGGATGGATCCAAAGCTGGGCTGGGCACTAGATCAGTCTCTGGGACAGCACATGCTGGCGAGGATGTGGTAAAAGGAGAACACTCCTCCATGGCTGGTGTGATTGTGAACTTGTAAAACCACTCTGGAAATCAATCTGGTGGTTCCTCAGAAAATTGGAAATAGATCTACCTGAAGACCTAGCAATACTGGCATATACCCAAAAGATGCTTCACCATATCACAAAGACCCATGCTCCATGCTCCACTATGTTCACAGCAGTCTTATTCTTAATAGCCAGAAACTGCAAACTACTATCTTTCCTATGACAAAGACTTAAGAGCATCCACTAAAAACAAAAAGAAAAAAAGAAAGAAAAAGAAAAGACATGAACACAGATTAAGAAACAATTACAAGACACAGCTAATTAAAGAACTACAAGGTTAAACACGGACAGAGGAAATTGCCCCTGCCTTCTAAATTAGATTTAAAAAAGAATCTTTTTGGAGTTGGGGAACAGTGGGATATAGGTGGACCTGCACGCTCATGTGGAAGCTGTATGCTGCAGAGGCTGTTGTATGCTTTTGAGGAAACTGAGGCTGTAGGAGACTCTCTCTGACAGAGGTCAGTCTCTATAGAGGAACCTGTGTGCTCCCCAAGCATGTTCCCAGGTTCCCAGGCATCTTTCTCTTTTCTTTAAGCAGAGAAGCAAGCCAAAGTCCTTATCGGAATAGCGTGGAGCCTCTCGTTCCTGTTCTCCATCCCCACACTGATCATATTTGGGAAAAGGACCCTTTCCAATGGTGAGGTGCAGTGCTGGGCACTGTGGCCAGATGACTCCTACTGGACCCCATACATGACCATCGTCGCCTTTCTGGTGTACTTCATCCCCTTGGCAATTATCAGGTGAGAAGCCAGTGGTCTGGACCCTGCCTGAGCACTGTTCAGGTCAGTCACTGTTCCAAACTCCTCGTGGGAACTTGTTGGGATGCAGGATCCTATCTACTGCTACCATGGGCTAAGCCCAGTTCTGCTGAAGCAGAGTCAGGAGAGGAGAGCTCAGACACATACATTGTGCCAAGTGTCTGGGTCCCATCTTTCACAGTACCACTCTGTGAAATAAATGACTTCATTTTATGAAAATTAAAACTCAAGACCAGAGCAGTTAAGAAACTTACCATTACGCTGGATTGAAACCTTGGTCTGTCTGATTACACACCATTACCCTGAATTGAAACCTTGGTCTGTTTGATTACACATGCCCTGGTCTTTCTCCTATATTATAATCATATAACTTTTCAAATACAAATTATAATACTAGATTTGGGGATATTAGAAATGAAAAGACAGATACTTGAAACAAATTGAACCCCAAAATGCTATAGTGTTAGTACATGTTTGAGTATATGGGCAGGAGGCTTTGATATCAGAGAAAAGTAGATAATGACTTTCTCTCCATGATGGGATAAAGAAGAAGGAGGCACAGTTTATTGCAAAAAGCCTTGGCAATCAAGTCACGGATTGCAACTTATTCTTGAGGCCAGAGATGACCAGAGCAGCCTGCTCAAAGGTAGGGGCGTCTCGCTCATTGACACAGCCAGACTCCAGTGCAACAGTGGCTCTATCAGTGTGGATAAGGTGCATGAAGAAAAATCCCCATGGCAGGTAGGCATGTGAGCCATTGTAGTCCTGCACTTTTAGGGTGACATTTATCTGCCAGGGTGGGTCACATTGAGCAATGGGAAAGGCAGGTCAGCCTTTGGGTTGTGGTAGTACATAAACATTCTACAAATGGGAGCTCTGACAGACCATGTAGAGGTCTCTTGGCTCTTCTCCCAGGCCAAAGAAAGACAGTATCATTTATTTGATCTTTTCTAAACTTCGAGTTAGGAAAATACACCTCGTTGCTTTAATGTGCATCTGTTTTACTTGTCTGTCTCCTTGGCTATTTCTAAGCATCCCCCGACATTATGGAAATTGCCAGCTTTGTGCTCAGGGATCATCTTTGGTTTCCTGTAACCCTAAAGCTGTGACATTTTCTCAAGGTTGTCTCAAAGGAAGCTAAAGGTGGTAACAGCAGTGACTGGGACAGCCAGGTCACTACCTCCTCTGAGATCGGTAGCTGTCCAGTCGTCTTTTCTGAACCGACAAACTAACATCCACATTTGTCTCAGCTTGCTGCCCTCCTCTCCACCAATTTTCAGAGAAAGGGATGGGTGGAAAGGTGAGGGTCTAAGTTTATGTAACCAGCCTGAAGGTAAGGAGCAGCAACAGAAGCACAAGATTACAGTAGCTCCGCGTGGGTGGGGCTTCACTCCTGATTGATTTCTCAGCCTTCATTAAGCCATGCCTTCTAAGTGCCTACTCACTGGGAAGGTGCCAGCAGCAGGAGACCCTGGCTGATCTGTCAGGAAGTCTGTGACTCTGAGATTTCTTTCCCACACTCATTTGGCTGCTTTTTGCAGTAGGACTGCTCCTCCAGACTGCCTGCTGCTTAAGTCGTGGTTTGCTAGTGTGCTTGAAAAGTCAAGGCTGAATTTGTTTGGAAAATTGTTTCATAGGGGTAGTCCATTCCCCGCTCACCATAGCAGCTCCTCCGTTTGAATTGTGCCTGCTTCCTGGCTGCTGGAGACCTTCTGTGTCCTTGAGCTTTTTGGAAGCATTTCCTGTAAGGAAGCCAGAGAGTCGGCCTCCAGCTTCACTCCTTTCTAAGCCAAGAGCGGTCTTCTCTCTGGGGGACAAGGCATTCTCCACTTCTTGAACCAGTCTCAACCACACACTGCACTAGCTAGTCAGTCTCTCTCTCTCTCCCTCTCTCTTCTTCCTCCTCCTCCTCCTCCTCCTCCTCCTCCTCCTCCTCCTCCTCCTTCTCCTTTTTTTTCTTCTTTTTTCTTTACTCTGATCATCCCTGACTTGATTCCATTGTTGTTGATAACCTCTTTAAGGTAAGGTTATATAAATTTAATTCCAAATTTACTTAAACTAAGAAACAACTCAATGGTGGTGTGTGCTCACTTTGGTAGCCATACCTCTGACTTCTTGTCCATGCTAAATTGCTAAATACATGCTTCTAAATTTGCTATAGTTTTAGGCAAAAACAAAAAATCAAAAACAAAAAAAACCCAAAACTAGTATTTTGGGAAGGGATGTTTGTTGTTAGTGTTGCTTTGTTGTTTTATTTGTTTGTTTGGGGATTTCATTTGCTTTGTTTGGGAGACCTAAGATTGTGTGGAGATCCTTCAAGTAGCTTCATAGCCCAGGCTAGCCTATGACTCACTGCATCACCTACTTCAGCCTCACAAGTGGTGGACATACAGAGGTGAGCCACCACAGCTAGCTGTCCTTTTTTGTTTTAGGTTGCATGTCCTTCATAACAAATGAGGTGAACATATTTGCGTTTTTACCACCACATTTGTGGTTTTTAAATTAAATATATTTTAACACTTGTGTGTGTGTGTGTGTGTGTGTGTGTGTGTGTGAAAGTTTACATTTGCTCCATCCTACATCCTTAGAGAGATTCTTTTACTGACAGCCTTTTCCATTTGTAATGCATTGTAAAGGGCTAATCACTGGCCACTCTGAGTACCAATCGATCTTTCTTGTGCTTTCTGCTCCCCCATGCTTTAGAGCACACCTCGCCTCTTCACCATGCCTCCTCATTACTCACACACCTCATGGCAATCCCAGGATCACTCTGCCTTGGGTGGTCCAAACTCCTTCACAACCCTCATTTCTCCTTTCAAGCAAATCCACTGGAGAGTTTTCTCTGCCAGCCCCAGACAAAGGAACACCCAGGGTCTCTATTTCTCCAAATTCATCCTCACTTTCTGCAAGTCACCTTTGTAACTATGGAATAATATAATTGTCAGTATCTAATGAACACAGGGTGTTATTGTTTCATTTCTTGATGCCCAATCTGGTATACAATACCAATTTGGTTACATTTAGTAAACGTTAGACTAGTGTTGGCCAGGTCACTGTGGCCCTGTACTGTACTGAATAATAATAATCTGTACTAAATGTTTCAAGGATGTGTCATAGTCTCTGTTCTCTCTCTCTCTCTCTCTCTCTCTCTCTCTCTCTCTCTCTCACACACACACACACACACACACACACACAGAAACACACACACATTTCTCATGTATGTTCCTAATGTGAAAACTCCATGCCTGCATCAGTTTGGGGCATACTTTAATCCATCTATTAGTACATATGGAAGGAAAGAGAAGGTGAGATATCACATCACCAGCAGCAAACTCTCTGGAGAGCTGTGCATGAATAAAGATGTCGAAATTCCATCATCAACTAAATCAGTTCCCAAGGCTTGAAGTCACTGTGACTGACAGACAGCAAAGGCAGCACTCTGCTTTTCTGGGTCAAAACAACTCCTGTGGTTTCACAGGCTTGGTGGAGCTGCCTAATTGTTCCAGAGAGGTTGTTTGCCTTGGTGTAATTGCTCTGCTTTCTCTGGGTTTATTTTCTTGTGACCTAATTGATTACCTACCTTCCTATCACTTTGCCTCTCAGAGACAAAGGTGTGGGCAGTAAAGATCCATGGTCACAATTACAAAGGTACAAGTGGGAAGATGCACATTAGTTACAGAGCACTGGCTTGTGTTATGTGAGGAAAATCCATTCATTTTGCTTGGGCAATAAGGCTCAGATGGTGGCAGAGCCCCATGGTAAAGCAGTCTCTTGTGGAGTACAAAGCCATGGTGATTAAAAGGGCCTCAGTGACGTGGCCAGCACTAGCCATAACATGAGGCCTAAGGCCAAGGAGAGTAGTGTGGCTTGAGTCAACCTATCACATCAGAAAAGGGAGTGACACCCTAAATACTGTACGCTAATGAGTAGTAAGAGGTTCTTGTTTGGAAACAAAACACAACAAACAAACGTGCCCATTAGTTTACTCCGTGACAATGGCTGTTTGTGTGGAATGTCCAACCTCCATTCCAGTTCTCCTATGTTCTCCTAGCAGCCCCCACCCGAACCCCTGGCACGAACAGGTTCAGGTAAAGCTGGATGATCCACCTCAAGACAAAGAGGTGAAGAGAATGTCTTCAGGAAAGAGACTCTGCTTTTTAACAAGAAGTCTGAGAATGAGGTCGTATCTGTTCATTCATGTCTGTGTTGATGAACAGCTGGCTCTAAAGAGAAGTCAGAGAATATGGAAGGGACAGGGGACTTCAGCATCAACAGCTCTGACATTCTCTACCTGTGTATAGAAATAACCCTAGCACTGACCAAAGAACGTTGTTGGTGACAGTAAAAGGGATAATGTTTGTGAGAGGCTGGTGTTGTGGTTGACTCTTATTATATAGAATCTGGAGTTCTCTGTTCTACACTCAGAGCTTCCCTAGCAAACAGGCCTTAATTTTAATCTCTCTGATAGGTCCTAGTTGTGCAAGCCTATGCTTTCCATCCCTAAAGTAGGGGATTTCTGTCTTGACTTCCATAGCTCATACATGAATTCACAAAGTAAGAGTTTGTGAGCAACCAAAAGAAAACTCACAATCAGCATAGATTGTTATTTTATGGTCTCCAGCACCTATTAAGAAATGGGGACAAGGAGACAAAAAAAAAAAAAAAATGCTTTATGGAGGGACAGACTCAGCAGGGTCACCACAGATTACTTAACTCTCTGATCGAGTAAGGGCCATGACTCCTTTTCCCATCTCCACCTCCATGAGACAAAAGGAAGGGTATATTCTCTCCTTTCTTGTACTAGGTCACTCCTAATGTGGTAAGATCAAAACAAGGGCAAGTAAGCAACCCTGGCATGACTGTAAATTGACTTTCTCCAGGGTAGGACCTAAGTTTCCTGTTCATCATCTACCCTGTTTAAATCTCTACACCATATCACAGCTTGGGCTACAGCTTAGTATGAACATACAGGACTACACATTCAGTGTTAAACATGTTAAATATTTTGACAAGGTAAGTTTTACTTCTGCAGAGAGTGCTAACCTACATCAAATCTAGCAGAGAAGCACACCCAGTGAGGGCCCCATTAGGTTTTTATTTCTAATGCAAAGGGGACCCTGTACATCACTCTCAGTGGTCAGAGTTTAGCCTCACATTCCTACACTATTGGCTAATTTGAAAGGCTGCTGTTCATACACAAAATACAATTCTGAGCACCAAGTTTAACTCTGGACAGATATTTTGATTCCAGAAAGATATGATCCTAGAGGAATTTGAATCCCTTCCAAGAGGATTTTTTATAATTCTTAAATGGAGCTTTGTCTTGCATAACCCTTTTATAGAAAAGACAGTGCTTCTTTTCTTTTCTTTCTTTCTTTTTTTTTTATTTCCTACAAGGCATGTTGGTATTAAATAAAAAATAGAGAACTTCCTGCAGCCAATCTCTTGTCCTGAAAAGCACCATGGGTCTGTGCCATTCCAGGTCTTTACTGTGGGTAAACAAGTATATGTATGTACTTATTTCTTTTATTTCTTTACACAAACGGAAACAAATTCTATATATTGGACCAAGCCCAAACTTTGAGAAGTGTAATCCATCATTTCACGTTACTACACTCCTGGGAACCAGAGTTTCTATTGTTTCAGTGTAGAATCAACCTGCAAACACACAGACATTGTGTGTTCTTTGCTTCTCCTCATCATTTTGATCCACAACGAAGGCATATGGTCTATCCCCAACATCTTCCAGAGATGGACCTGCAAGCCTGGCTCTACTGACTTGAACTTCTATAATCCAAAACTGCCTCTAAATTTCACAAAGGAGAATGGGGTGTTTAGATTGTCTTCTATAAGTTCAGGTGATAAACTAGATTATGATAAGACAGAGGTGCTCTCCAGCAGAGAAATTCTTCAGTTTTCATGTTTCCAAGAAGCTTAAGTCTTCTTTGAAAGTTACCACAATCCAAGACATAGAAAAACTTGTATTCAAAACATCAAAGACTGCCTTTCCTTGAACCATTCCTAAGTACATGATCTTCAGCACAGGACTGCCATAGACAACTTCTAAACAGCCTGTGTTGTCCAACAGGGTATTCCAAGGAAAAGAAACTGACTGTGAAAAGGGACGGGTGAAGAGTAGTATTTCATTGCAAGGTAGCACACAAAGAATGATAGACTACAAACGGACAAAAGAAAATGCATCCCAAGAACAAAACAAAGAAGGATGGAATCTCCTGGAACTCATTCTTACCAGAGTCCACTGTTCAGGAAAGTAGGATCCATATTTACTTGGTTGTCCTGCTTCTGTTGGCTGAGAAATCCAGGACAAAGATATGCCAAGAAGCAATGAGATGGTAAGAGGCAGAAGGATGGAACAAAATGAGAGAATGATGAGAAGATTTGATGCCAGAACAGTGATAGCATGTCATGAAAATAGACTTGGCTCAGGTGGGGCAGGAGTTAAGCTGAAGAGCAGTTCTCTGTTCCTGCATCACCATTGCTTATAGTGCTATGGTCTCAGGCTACAGCAGCAGGATAGAAGAATTTAAAGATTATGATACCACTAGGGAAGAGATTAAAGGTACAAGAGCACATGGACTAAAGTTGGGGATATTAACATTGCTCCCACAATGGGCTAATATCCGTGTTTATGAAATATTACCTTCTTTTGTTTGATAGCTACAGAGTTTGACACATGTGATGGTTTGAATGAGAATCGCCTCCATAGGCTCATGTGCTTGGTCCCAGTTAGTGGAACTGTTTGGAAAGATTAAGAGGCTTATTCTTCTTGGAGGAGATTTGTCACTGGGGGGTGGGCTTTGAGGTTATAAAAGCCCACCCCAGGCACAATATCTTTCTCTCTGACTACTGCCCGTGGTTCAGGATGTAAAAGCTCTCAGCTTCTGCTTCATTACCACGCTTGTCTGCTTCCCACCATGATGATCCTGAACTAACCCTCTGTAAGCAAGCCCCCAGGTAAATGCACTATTTTATAAGATTTGCCTTGGTCATGATATCTTTTTCCTGCAATAGAACAGTAACTAAGGTATGAGAGACTAAGATAAATTCTACAGGCAGGAGGTGGTAACATTCATGTGTCAGTTTGAACTACAGGTATTGCTACAAGAAAATTTAATTAGAAGGATTAAAATGCAATCTATTTATATTTTATAACAGTCAATGAAGTTTCCAAAAAAAAAAAGAGAGAGAGAGATTGCAAAGGTTTGTACTGACTCTGTGGAGATGGAAAGCTAAGTGCAAATGCTGGAGTAGTTTTGAAGGGGCAGTCCACAGTCCTTGCTCACTAGTTAGGTGGAAACGGTGAGAAAGAAGGAGAAAATTCAAAAAAAGAAGTTTCTGGTGAATGATTATTGCTCCCAAGAAGTAGCTTGCCTGGAACAGTAGATGACACGGATACATACTCACTGGTTCCATTTGTCCAGCTAACTGTCAAGGGTAGCCTAGTTTTGTGCTCCTCTATTGCATATAAATAAAAGTAGGGCCAATTGGGCCCAAGATGTTAACTCATGAGACCAACCTAACTTTAACATCATATATATATAATTTTCACCAGCATTTGTATCACTGGTGAGTTAAATGCTAGGATTATCATTGCCAAGTAGCATTAATGTCTCATGGTGGTTGGGACCTTACCTCTGGGGGTGGTTTAAATGTACAACGTTGCCTACAGTGTTATGTGGTGCTTTTTAGGAGGTTGTAGAACCTTTGGCAAGGGAAACTCATCTGCAGGAAGTAGATCTTAGAGGGAAATAGGAGAAGGGGCTCTTAAGGTTAAGAGCCCAATTCTACTTCCTGTTCCATCTCTAAACTACCCAGATGTGAGCAACTTACAGCCTTTCGTGGCTGCTTACATACCTGTGAGATATTCTGGTCTGCATGACTTCCCTTTAAAATCATGAGCCCAAATCTCCCCTTCCCTGAAGCTGTTGCTTATCAACTCTAGAAAAGCAATTAATATACCCTGTGTCTCCTTTACCCTGAAAAATCCTGATCTAACAAATGTTCCATTTAGAGAAAATGCTCACTGCTAAACTTTTCTCTTTTTTTTTTTTTTTCTTTAATGGAGGCATACAGACTCCAAGAAAGTCCCTAGATAGACTATCCGAAGGAAGAAAATGCTCTACCAAGGCCTGGGGTTCCCTGGAGCTTGAAAAGGAGCTCCCAGAGCTGAAAAAAAGCAATAAAAAAAAAAAAACAAAAAAAGTTTTAACATGGTCATTAATTAAGTTATAGTCTAAAGCCCATTAGAATCCATTAGTGCTTTGTCAGCTACTGCAGATTGGAACTCTGTGAGTATGTGTGTTTTTTTTTTTAAACTACCAATTCTCAAGAGGAAAGATTATGCACTTTAAAAATAATGCAGTGTTCTGCACCAAAGTTTTTAGTTGAAGTGTTCGGTAAACTTTAAATATCAAGTAACATTGAAAAGAGTTGAAATTTTTATATTTATCAAAGGAGACGGGAAATACAAAATTTGCTGCTGTGTGTATGTTATTAACATTCTGCTGGCACAGACCTCATCACTGAAGAAGAGTGGGTGTGATGGTAAAAGGGGGAGTCAGTGGGAAACAAGAAGGAAAATTACACTCTTAAGTCCACTGATACTCAAGCACTGTGCTTTAAATATGATCATATTTGACACCCAAATTTTTAAGAAATTTGTACTACAGAATCTCAAGTTAGGCTTTGGGTGTTGGTTATCAACTACTATGTAATAAGTTATCACAAACCTAGGCATTGAAACAGTAGACATTTCCAATCTGTAGTTCCTCTGCATCGGGGCCTGGACAAAGCTAACTGAGTCTGTGTTTGGTAACATGTTTGGGAACTAACTAGGGGCAAGAGGTCACCAGACAAACAACTGGGGAAGCATCATTCCAAGGTCCCTCATATTTTTGCAGAAATAATTTTCCTGCAGCTGTGGGATTAATGGCAGCCCTGCCTTAAGAAATATGCAGTTATACAGTTGCTCCATTCACTGTATCCTCAGGGACAACAACAAACTTAGCTGAGACAAGTAACAGATCCCTGTTAAGCTCAAGAAGATAGGATCCCACTACTGCAACAATACAAAAAGGGACACAGAAGCTGTCCTATAGTGAGTAGGCATGGTGACTATTCTTGTGATACCAGCCCTTAGAGAGTGTACTCAGGAGGGTCATAAGCTTGAATCCAGCCTGGGATACATCGTGGATATTTTCCTAGCATCCATGAGTTCCCTTTGTACCTTTGTTATTCTAGACTTGGAAGGCAGATACAGGAAATTCCAAAGGCAAGCTGGCCAGTTCAAGAAACTATGCCTTAATCTGGGATTTAAAAAAAAATCCAAACTTCATTTAGGGGAAGAACTTCTGATATCAACCACAGGCCTCCACATACCTGTGGACTTTTCAGCCATGGTAATGCTCTCTGTGGTTCCTTCTGCAGCGTCATCTATGGCCTTGTGATCCGAACCATTTGGATTAAAAGCAAAGCCCAGGAGGCGGTGGTTTCCAACTGCTCAGGTAAAGCTCTGAGTTTCTCAGCTCTCTCCTAAGCTATCTCCTGAAGAACTTCTCCTCTAGAAGGAAGAGCTAGGGGTATCAGGATCCACAAGCTTGCTTGATTATAGCAGGACCTAGCAACCGAATAGATCTCCCAGTGTTGTCCAGGGTGCGCTGTCTTCCACTCAGCCTCCCTGAAAACTGAGATAGAGGGCTGATGACATGACAGAGGATATAAGGCCATTGATGCCCAACCTGAGGACCTGAGCCCAACACCCAGAATTCACATGGTAGAAAGAGAGAATGGACTTGCGAAAGTTGAATTTTAAAAAGATGAAAAAATATTCAGGAGAAGGCGAAGGGTATTTTGAGCTTGTCTGAGTAAACAATCATCGTCTGTCCCTTGCAGCAGCTTTTGAAGTAGCATGGGGGGAAGTTGTCCCAGCTGTATGCCAGGCAGGCAAAACCTTGGGATCACAACACATCCACCAAACCTGAAGGTGGGCTTTTCTGTTTGGCTTGCATTTAGAAATGAGTGACTGACTACAGGATAATCATAAGCTTTAAGTCAGGCATGGTTCAGTCTGCACCCTTTCCCTGACATTCTACCCCAAACAAGACTGACACTGAGACAACCCTCTAGGACCCTTCCCTAAGTTCCATTCACTAAACTTTGTTGTATAGCATATCTATACAACACTTTAGGACCTGGATGCGGCCTTCATTGCCAGGTAGTACTGTGTCTGGTTCAGTTACATTGGAGAAGACAAAGCAAATTGATGGGCCAGAAAAAAAAGAAAGATTTCTAGTTTCGTTATGATGTGGTAGTTATGTAGAATGAGACCACTCTGCTTAGGTCTCACACTTCTCCAGTCCCTTATATGAATGCACATGTGTACCTGGCAGGCCCACAATTACAAAAATATCTAGGAATGTTCACATACTTAAACTCATATACATTATAAAACATACACACATGCCACCTGCACTCAGACAAAGACTACAAACTACTATACAAAACTCTGGAAGAAGATGGCTTCTGCTCTGGCTCTATCTGTGGGAGCTATGCCACCCACAATATCGTATAACCTCTCTGGGGTCCACTGAGTTGAATTCGTAGTTACATTAGATTATCTCTAAATCTCTATTTGGACTTTGGCTCCCTAAATCTTCATAGATGGAGCTTGGCTCATTCCCGTGTGACAGGAGATGGTTAAGAGGATTCACAGGTTTATTTGGCATGAGCATTTCTGTCTCTTTCCCCAGAGAATGTGGATAGGAATGTGAATCATGGCATTTTCATCTTAATGCAGGTGGTTATGCTGTGTGCTCCTATGAGCCAGAAGCAATATAAGACAATGGGCACAAATCTCAAACCTTGTTCCAGTGACACAGACAGGGCAGAGGGAGAGAAGGCGCTTCTACTGTTAGCCACAAGACATCCTTCCATTTGTTATCTCTCTAATCCCTGCCCAATTTCCAAAGTGGTATTTTGTAGATTTAAAAAACAAGCTTCAAAGTGAGGCATCTTGATGTTTCTATATGTAGCACATGCTGACATGACCAGGATTCAAATACACTGATTAGAACGCCCATGCTTTTCCTCTTAAGCCCAGCCACCTCCCATGAGGAAGAAAATTATAGAAAGGGAAGCGATAAATGACTTTTAAAACAGCTCCGATTTGGAAAAAAAATTAATCAATCAATAAAAAACCCTGTTTTTATTACAAATCCAAACTCAAGGTCTCTAGCCCAGCGCCTATCCATAGCTGGAGCATCCTCCCAGCCCCAGCACTGAAGTATTTGGTCTATATTTGAAGGTTCAGAGTTTGGTTTGGTTGAGGTAGCTTGGGTTCTGTTGTTCTTTCAGTCCTCTGTCTTGTGATTTCTGCTCATTGCAGAAGGTTGTTGTGTTCCTCCCTGCCCATCCCCCTGAGCTCTCACCTTCTTAGCCTCAACCCTGACAGCTCCTCTTATTCTGCTCACACTTCTCACCCAATGAGCTATGGTGAAGTTTACTTCATTTTCTATGAGTTTACTACTCAGGAGAGGGAGCAAGGCAGACACAGCCAGAGGTCTGAGGTGATCTTTGGTAGGCCTCCCCATTGCAGCTTGTAAGCACTTTCTCTCTCAAGTTCCCCTTATGTCTCCCTTCCGTATCTTTCAGTCACAACATTGGACTTCCCCGATTTTCAGTACTGAATTAGTACAAAGCCACTTAGAGATGTGTGCCCACTAATATGCACAGCATTGCCTTTTCCTAAATTAGAAATGGCTACTGTCAATTTTTACCACTTAATATAATTTTGAGTCTTCATGACACCTGTTTTTAGCTTGTCACCATCTGTGACCTGCTTCTGGAATGAGGCCAGCTGCTAGTCTCAGAGTCTCACATCCTGTCAGTATTTTATTCATCAGTGGACTTTCCTTGACATCCCATGCGTCAGAACAGCCAAGCAGCTCAGGAGTTGGCTTGTAATGGGGACTCCAGCAGTGTTGGCATGCCAGGATTATTGCTCATCAGCAAGATACATTGGCTAAGATTAGTGTGAACATAAGCTCACTTTGTAAACACTGCTTACCAAGCCCAAGTCGCCCTTAGTGTGGAGCCCTTCCTCTTGTTGACAAGCATGTTTACTTTCTCCTACCCAGAGGCTGACTCAAGGAAAAAGGAAAGGAACTGCTTCATAAATGACCCGAGACTTTGCCACAAACAGATGGCATAGACCGAAACATTAGACCTCACAAGCTCGCATGAGTTTGAATTCTAAGAAGAATTATACCTTACAGTGTGGATGGGCATTTACTGCATGAGAACAGGAAATTAGGGAAGAAAAACCATGAAACAGACAAACTATATAACATTTCTGGAGAGAAATGAATCTCACCATCATGGCTTTGCTGGTGTGATGTGATCTACACGGTGTCAAACTGTATATTTCAAATTCTATGGGTCAGAGTGAGGTAGAGAAAAAAAAAAAAAAAGCCCCGTATGACTGGGAATGAGGTTAAAGTTCTGCTTTGTAGCTTGAAAGCTCTCTGATGAGCCTGTTAAGTGCTCTCCGCACCAGCTTCTTTGGTAGCTAAGGACAGACAAAATGCCTTTCTACACACAACTATATCTAAAAAAGACATGCACAAAGAAATACAAAGATAGAAATAAATGACTATTGTGGAATTTTGTAGTCAGCAAGTGTTTACGTTGTTAACATGTTGGCTTGTCCCCAGCTGATCTACAAACTAATATGATTCCATATCAAAGGCAAATTTAAACTCATTTTATTGAGTCTGGTAGATGTTTTTAAGACCTCTTTTAAGACATGAAATAAGAAAAATTCAGGAGATGAGAAATCCAAATTATTCCTGGGAAAGTAGAACAAATTCAAGAAGTTTTTCTGTTTCAAATGTGAGTGGTTAGGGTGTCTTTGACATAAAATAGATAACAGTAGAAAATAATTTGTGCTTCAGACAGATATGCACATACATAAGGATTTGAAATAGATCAGAAGATCATGGGGAAAGAATTAAAACTTTACTTCCATCCATAGTCAAAGCTTAACTCCAGGGGAATTAGAGTCTTATATGTAAAAATAGTTCTTTAGTCTTTAAACAAAAGTAATATAATATCTTTATGACACTGGAAAAGAAGAGACTTTTAAGACAAGATACATGACACATTATACAGCAAATGGAAGTGTATTAGTTTGACTCTGTTAGCATTTACAAACCAGTCTGAACATTCTAGGAGAAACTATTTGGAACATAACATGCCCAGAGAAGGTGAGTATAGAGAACACACAAGGAACTCCTAGAGATCAATTTTTAAAAGCAATCACAATTTAGAAGTCAGCAAACCACAAACAACTGCATATCAGAACAGAAAGCCATATTCACAACCTCAACAGTAATTAGGAAGTGTCTGTTTAACTCTCAAGTAGATGCAATTGTCCACCTACAGAACTGCTTTCAACACGATCTGATAATTCAGGAGACTGGCATGCAAACAAATCTCATAATTTCACTTAGCTTGGCAGTAGCAATCCTCACACTTGCATCAGGCTGATGATGATCTGTTTGCTTCTGGTCTGTCCTACATGCTGGCAGTCATGGCCAGACTCAACCTCCTCAGATTTAAGTCTTCCTTCCCTTCCCTTCTTAGTTCGCATCTCTCCACCCAGTGGAGACTATCTGAGGCAACTGAGGCAAAAAACAGGAAGCCACATCCTTGATCTGGTCATTGTCTCAAGGATAAATCTTAAAAAGGTATTTTCTGGTTAAAACTTCGAGATGTTAATAGTTTCGCTTGGGAACTAGGCCATTCTTGTCTGGATCTGCACACTTAGAAAGGTCCCTGGCTGATTTAAGGTTGCTCTGTATTTTCACTTCACAATGGGCTACACAAGAAATATGGCCAGTGCGGAGCAGAAGAAGTTGGTATTTACAACTCTATAAGATTGGAAATTTGGAGACTCTCTAACTCCTTTATTATTGTTGTTATGTCAACCAACTCTGATCTATACTCACTTCTTTTTTCCAGTTCCTTCCTAAACATGGCTGGTAAAAAAATCAATGCAATAATAACCAATGCTAATACACCATCAACATTCAGCTAAGTACCCTCATCCCTTGTCATCTCACAGAGTTCACACATAGATCACCTTAACAAGCACCATCTGTGGTACACACACCAAATGCATCACCAGTATCCCAAGGTTGCCTGCCTGCACAGTGCCTGCTTCAGTTAGGGGAAGGAAACACTAGCACCTATATAAACTCTGAAACATGAGTAGCCTTAACAAAACAGAAGTGGTTTTTTTCAAATATTATTTTTTTTATTGTATGCATCTGAGTATTTCACTGAAAGTATGTATATGCACTATAAGTGTGCCTGATACCCATGAAAGCCAGAAGAGGGCATGAATCCCTTGGAATTGGAATTTTTGCCTAAACTGAAGTATGGACTATAAAAACAACTAACCAGTGAGTTTGTTGACATTTCCTCAGACCCTGGTGTTGCCTCCTATCACTGCTGATATAAAAACCTCCTGAGAAAAACCTCAAAATGCTTTCATCTTGAAGGTTCAGACAAGGAAGTAAGTTAATAGGGTGAGCAGATACACACCAAGAAAAGAAATGAACAGGAAATTCCCCCAGGGATTTAAGATCAAAGGGCTAGGTAAGTTTGGGGGCAGCTGGAACATTCTGAAATAATCACACTCCTTCATTATGGTCATGGGAAAAGGCTGGATGTGAAACTCAAGATGCCAAAAGTCCTGGCAGCTCTGTCAGCTCTGCATAGGCCCTTGTGGCAGCAAAGAACAGAGGATAAAGCTGTGGCTCCCATTCCAAGGAGCAGAAGGTTGAGAGCAGGTACCCAAGGACCTCTAGTGATGCTGACCCATCTATAACCTACAGACTCAATGTAGACAAAAAGTCTTGAAGCAGAGAACGGGGCTGCTGCAAAAGGGCACAGGCATCTTGAGAGAGCTCATGGGGATGCTTCCAAAGAGGTCATGGCCGTTGCCCAGATGGTGCTCAAGCTTGAGCCTCTCTATAGGGGTGGCTGGCAGTAGAGGGCAAGGTAGAATGCCATAGGCTGCCCAGACAAGAAGCAAAGATCCAGACCTAGTCAGGACAACATGGTGCCCTAAAAAAGCAGTGGTCTGGGAAGATCTAGGGACATTTTGAGATGTGCAATTCGATTTACCAGAAAAATCAGCACCAGAAAGATCCTGAGAAGGAAACAGCCAAACCCATAGTTGAACAAAGAACTCCTAATGTGATAAAAGCATTTAACTGATAAGCTCCAGGGGCAGCTAGGTTATATTTGTGGATAAAACATTCTTACTGCTCAAAACTAATTAATAAGTCTCAAAAATATTTTTTAAAAAATGGACCTGAAGTTAGTAACATTTCAATACATGAAACACACTTGTTTTAAAATGTTTCCAGATATAATTTCTTATTTCAGAACAAATCACTTGTGCATGTTCCTGGTCCTTGTGGGGAATCTGCCTAGTGGACATGAAGGCAGTACACCTTGATTTAAAGTTACAGAGAGCCAGTACCCAGATGCAGGTGCTGGGTCTACGTGGAGAGTGGGATTCAGGGACAGCGACATCACTCAGGAGATAAAGGTGCTTTCTGCTCAAGTCTGAGTCAAATCCTTGTAATCCATGTAAAGAAGGAAGGAGAAGAGTAACTCCTCCACAAAGACGTTCCCTTACCTTACACACATACATCATGGTGTTCCAGTTCTGTTTGCCACAATAATAATTATATAATTATATGAGCACAGAAATAAGAAATAATGAGAAATAATGAGAGCCTGAATCCCTGGGAAGGTGAAAACCTGGAGCTGACCCTTTGGAGAGCTCTGGCATGACCCCACTACAGTTACATGCCAGATCTAAAACAGTATTGGCAAGCATGCTTTTTCCAGCCTCAGATCTAATGAGCCCGCTACCTCCCAGAGTCCCAAGCCATTCATTCAGTGACAGCTGAATTTCACTGCTTTCAGTATAGCTCAGTGCCAAGTCCTGAGTAGAAATAATCCTTTTATCTCCCAATAAAGGAGAATTACCTGCATTCTGTAACTCAGCTCTCTTTGAAGAGCTGTCTTTGGAGCTGTAGGCTTCACCATTCCCAGAGCGGTCACATTAAAGATGATGTTCACTGATCTCTTTGGGAGATCCAGAGGGCAGGAAGTTGATGATATTGTCATCTAGTCACCCTGTGGAAAGTGTTGAGCTTTTTCCATTTTAAAAGATTTCAGAGCACAAATGTCATTCTCACAAACTTTTCTAAAAGACAAATTAAGTTTTCAAAGCCACACTGTTTAGGGACCAGCTGTTACCTTGGGCCAGCATGTGGGGACACTTCGAAAGGACATAATTTCATCTGCTATTCTCTTTCCTTGCCCCTGTGGAGATAATCTCACCCTGATAATTTCCTGCTGTCTATGGCAACACCATTGTATAACAGAAGATCTAGGGTAGTGAGCTATCAGTTTTCTTCTATAAAGACATCTCGTATTTGTCCCCAAACTCTATTGAAACTTAATTCATTCCAAGTGGCAAGGTGACTGACATGTCAGCACAGATCTTCACACCTGGAATACATTTTTATTTTATCTTCCCAATAACTCAATAAGCTGTACTTTATTTTACAAACTAGGAAACCAAGGCTGGGAACTTTAGGCAAGTGTCCCAAACATCTAGTCACTAGTGGAGGTGAAAGCTATGTTCAGATCTGTGCCTGAGGTCTGTATTCATCCCATGATACCACCCTGGAAATGAGGGTCTTTACCCTTAACAACTTCAGAAAGGTAAACTGCTAATTCTTCATAGGAGCTCACTGCTCTTGGTCTTACAGGATGTCTAAAAGCACTCTCTGTCCTCCTTCCACTAGAGTAGAACTCTTAGCCTTACGCACTAATGCGTACGGTAACCCAAAATACATCCAGAAATTTCCAATGTCCTTACAAGGCAAATCATGCCACTTAAGAACCATGGATGTGGAAGGATTCTAGAATACATATCCTCTTACACTGATAAGGTTCTCTGCTTCTGAAAACTACTCAGAATAATACAAAGATCCTGACCCGAAGAAGTACAAATAATTATAGCTAGTATGTAGTTCTTTGCACCTCCAAAACCCATTCAATAGTAATAGCTTGTCCCTTCCAATGAAGAAATAGCCACATTGTAAAAAAAGGCTTAGAAGCATTCAGCAAGCTGCTTTCTGGAGAATCCTCGTGCCCTCACAAGGACATCTGAGCTCTCCCTAACTTATCCTCAGTAATTCCCTCCACCCCAAATGTCATACAACCCTAGGCAACATCAAAGCAAGGTGAGCCACAATGCTTTGAGCAAGCACATCCTCATCATCCTTGCTCCATGCCACAGCTTCCGGCTTACCCAGTCCCATGGCCACACTAACTTCTTTACTTTTGGAATTCCTCTCACCTCATTGTAGTTTATGTGATGATCTCTCTACCTATCTCACAGCTTCCCAGCACAACTACTGGGACAGAAAAGGCAGGAAATGGCTATCTCTTCTGTGTTATATCTTTCTCATCTCATCCATCCTTGTGGAGAGTAACATATTTCTTGCTTAAAGGAAGTATCTAGAAACAAGAAAAAGAACTCTACCTGAGCCTTTTTATTCGGTCTGTACCTACTGTCAGATATTCTTTGTTTGGTGGACCAGGCTAGATGGTACTAGAATGAGACTGGATACTTAGAACACAAGTAAACGGGCCAGTTTCTACCAGGATTAAAATAAATTCTAAGCTCAAATTAATGAGGAAAGCTGGGGTCTGCAGTTGACTTTTCTGATGAAAGGCCATCTCCTTACTGAGCTATCTCTCTAGTTGTGCTTCCTGGGCCTAGCCCCAACTCCATGACATCTAATAAAGTGGGGAATTGTATCTTGGCCATGCATATTTAGTAAGTGTGTACAAAGTTTTCATGTCCTATGAGATGGGAAGGTCTGAGAGTAACAATTCCTCCAGGCAAGTGATCCTACAGCCAATGTTCCATCTCCCTATCTCCTCTTTGCTCATTAAGATCCATTGCACTTTTTTGCAAATCTTAATCAATCTTATTTTTTAATCACTACATCTCAACTGTAAGAAGTATTTGTTGACTTTTTTCAACAAGCATTTATTAATCCTTCAGTACACAGACTTCAGTTATGACAAAGCACTTCTCCACAGATGCTCATATTCATCCCTGGAATGCCTTGCCTTCAGATGACAAAGCGCTTCTCCACAGATGCTCGTGTTCATCCCTGGAATACCTTGCCTTCAGATGACAGTTGCATATGATTCAAGTTTATGTGCAGGTTCAGTTGGGGTTCTTTCTTGTGGCTTGAACTTTTATAGAGTTTCTGAATGTGATCAGTGAGTTAATCCATTCTAGGGGGTAGCTAAACTGACTTCATGGGTTTCTCAGCACAGCTCAGGCCTGAGGGAAGCTCTCAAAAAGCAGGATCTACCCCTTCTAGCCTTGTGGTCTAAATCCAGCTATGGATGGTTCAGGTAGTTTGACCTTACCTTCTAAGAAAGTCTGGGTATTCACATTAGGTTGTAAATTGAGCAGTTCTTATCAGCCACCACTGAGCTATCTTAGTCTAAGAGTGTCTGAGAAGAGCAGGACATATGCAAGTCTGTAAGTCTAACCTTCAGTGTTCCTCTAGACAGAAACTGTCTTGTCTACTTTACCATCTCACTTTTCTGTCTACAGATGGCAAACTATACTGCAGCTACAACCGAGGGCTCATCTCCAAAGCAAAAATCAAGGCCATCAAGTATAGCATCGTCATAATCCTTGGTAAGAAATATCCCTCCTCATGTGTAACAAAACTTCATAAGCTTTCTAAAATCAAACTGGTGATGGACAGGCCATTCAGGGAAGGAATGTGTTACAAGCGCATTTATCTTTCATTAGAAAGAGAGGTATGAGAGTCACCAGTGTGTCTGGCTGCTGCAAGAGTCAATAATCAGCTTCTAGCATTTCTCTTTGTGAATTGAGTTGCCCACTTAATTCATGGGTTGGATCACTTACAGAAAATCTGATTAGGAACCAACTACCCATAGCTTATATACAAATCATCCTTCACTCAGTTGCTTCATTTAAGATATTATCTTCCCAAGGAAAAGAAGAAATAGATATACACTGTTTTTCTTCTAGATATTTAATTCCAGAGTCAATAATGTTTCCCTTATAGCCACAGCTTATATCCCTGTCTTAGTTAGGGTTTCTATTGCTGTGAAGTGACACCATGACCATGGCAACTCTTACAAAGGAAAACTAACTAAGGTTGGCTTACAGTTTCATAGATTTGATCTATTATTATGGTGGGAAGCATGGCAGCTTGCAGGCAGACATGATGCTGGAAGAACTGAAAATTTCACATCTTGATCCACAGGCAGCAGAAGGGGACTATGTGTCATACTGGCCAGACTTGAGCATATGCATGAGACCTCAAAGCCCTGACTTTACAGTGACACACTTCCTCTAAGAAGGCTACACCTCATCCAATGAGGCCACACCTCCTAATAGTGCCACTTCCCATGGGCCAAGCATATTCAAACCACCACAGTACCTCATCTTACTTGTCTTCAGCCCTTTCTTTCTACACTTAAGATCCATGAAATCAGTTTGCACTCCTGTCTGTCAAAAAGGGTCAAGCAGATTCATGGCCTACTTTTGTCATTTTGTTCCCCAACACTGACACCTCCTCCAGCTTCCCTGGGACATCTCTTTACAAAGAAAATAGCACTCTAGTTTCATCCCATATTGGTGATTCTTGCTGTTTTCTATTTGTATCTGACATGATACACATTCATAAACATAGTTTTATTAAGATGTATCTTAACATACAGGCATATATTCAGACTTTCTATATAATCACACACATGCTCAATTTCTTTATTAGGTCTACTTCTCATAATACAATCATAAATCCATGAAGGCCATGACTTGCTTGAGTTATAAATGTTATCCCCAAAGCCCGAAGTTGGGTAACATATATACTACTGAGTTAATGTTTAACTCAATATAATTGTGAACAAATAACAAGCAAACAAAAAACAAACAAACAAAAAACAAACAAACAAAAAAAAGCCGGGCAGTGGTGGCGCACGCCTTTAATCCCAGCACTTGGGAGGCAGAGTCAGGCAGTTTTCTGAGTTCAAAGCCAGCCTGGTCTACAGAGTGAGTTCCAGGACAGCCAGGGATATACAGAAAAACCCTGTCTCAAAACAAAACATAACAAAACAAAAAACCAAACAAATAAATATGAACAAATGAAGGTGAATATATAAAGGGGAATTAATGCTGTTTGATTTTAATTTAGCTGATACACCCCATCTCTGCTTCTTTAGAAGCATTTAGAAGCTCCAACAAGGAATTAGCTCTATGTAAAATAACTAGAATAGCTCATCTTCCCTTTCTAAAATGTAAAATGCCAAATAGACTATATGCAGCATGCATGACTCAGGAACCAGAGTATAGGCACACAGCAATACTGCAAAGATGAGCTGCAGGGGCATCCACAGCTCTCCAGGGATCTAAGAATTCTTTCAGAGGCTTCTGGAGGACATCAAAATTCCTTTCCTTCACACCAGAATCACAGATGCCCATTGTCTGGAAGATGAGAAAAGAAATGAATGCATAGATGTGCATTTTCAAGCTGCTGTATCCCTATTCAATCAGAAATTATATTCACAGCCATGTAAAGTCTGGTCAGTGGACAATCAGGTGCCCACAAGCAGGTCACCATACTATCAGAACAAAGTGCCCTATCTATAACAAATATCTTTATAATGCCCCTTTACCATCCTGAAATGATAAGTATCTGCTATGTTTTTTTTAAGTTAGCATACTACTCTATTAATTAGCTATAGTAAGAGTAAAATAAAAAGAATTTATAAGAGACCAATATCAAATTTATATATAACAGTATAGGCACAACTACACTAGAAAAGAAATAAGATGCCCGTGCCTGTACAGCTACAAGTGACAGCCAGTACAGATGCTTTCAAGGAAATACAAAAATGTAATCTGTTTTACGGTCACTAACTTGACTTTCTGAGTCTGCAAACAAACCTTGGTAAGTTTCAAACTAAACAAATTAATTTCTCTTTATCTACTTGTATTTCTCTTTGTCTAATTGTATTTCTGAAAGATTCAATTTTTAATATAAATATTCAAGTATACCTATAAAAATGGTTAGCTCTCTAAACTAGAGAAATTATAATTAGGATCTTCTCATAGATAAATGCCAAGTTGACCATTCAAAATGTATATAAGAGATGAGACAATGTTGGCTGGCTTAACTGCTGCCTCTAAAATATAAGAGGACTGACATTCCTGATAAACACACACACACCCATATACACATACAGACACAGAGAGAGAGAGACAGAGAGAGAGAGAGAGAGAGACAGAGAGACAGAGACACAGAGACACAGAGACAGAGAGACAGAGAAACAGAGACAGGGAGACAAAGATATAGACAGATAGAGAGACAGAAAGAGTCAGAGAGGCAGTGTTGCACCTTGGTGCACCAGAACTATTCCAACTATGGGAGTAATTACCCAGAATGCAGAAAGATAGCGATCTTAGTTTTTAAATGATTTCCATGGCCCAGTTGGGGGGGAGGAATCATGAGTTAATCTCTGATTTCTATATTCTGAATCAAGTTCCAGAATCCCTATCAAATGAGAACAAAAAATAGTTGTCCCTGCATGTAGATGTATATCCATGCTGAACCTCTACTCTGAAACGAACTCTGAGGTAAGAAATGGTTAGGAAGAAAAAGTTACAATAATATGCCGGGAGAAGGTAACGGGTTTGTGTACAGGACTCCACGACTACATGCTTCTGCATTTTCCTGTATTATCCAGAGAAATGGCAGATAAACAGGTGATAGTAAGCTAGATAACAGAGAGATAGATGGCAGAATAATAGATCATTCATATTTGGCAGATAGACAGACAAACATATGGACATATGGACAGATGGATGGATTGACAGATTATTTTTCTATTGGAAATTACTTCATGGGATCATGAAGGCCAATAAACCTCAAGCTCCATGGTGGGGTAGGAAACCCGAGATAGCCACTGGTATAAATATAAGTCCAGGTCTGAACCTAAAGACTTGAGAACAAAACTGACTGCATGTTTCTGTTCAACTCCAAGTGTGGACTAGTGTCTCAGTTCAAAGAGACTCAATTAATGACAGTGAATTCTCCCAGGTCCTTATTGTTATATGTATGCCTTCGATAGATTAGATGAGGCCCATTTACCAGTGGAAGGCAATCTGCCTTATGTCCTCTGCTGATGCAGATATTAATCTCATTCAGAAACATCCTCATAGTCATACCTAGAGTGATTGTTAACCAAATGTCTGGGCACCCTGGAGACCTGTCAAGATGGCACATAACTGAACCATCACAATTGAGATTCCCATATCCACTCATGCTCTTTGATGCTTTGGACTGACACACAGTTGATCGGGACAAAAGTATTGGATGGGAGTTTCCTGGAGACATTAACTTGAACAGGAAAAAAAAAACCTCTTGAGATCATAATGATCTTATGGTCCATGGCTTAAAATTTTAGAATCATTTTAACCTGCTGTATTTCCTAGAACTAGTGATCAATGCCTGATCGGATTTCTTACTGTTCTGTCTGCTTCAAGGAATCCCTAAAGTGTCTTGCTCATTTTCCTTCAGCACTGTGATAGGTGGGAGGCCCTGTCCATGCCTACCAGATCCCAGACTTTCTACAATTCCACACTAGTAGAAGAAGTGAGAGCTCCCTTTCCAGATACAGAGGATATAGAAAACCTCAGCTTAGGAATGTTGTCTCCAGGATACATGCATACTAATACACAGGCTTAAGCAAATATGCCAGGCATGTGAACCCACAACTAGCACACCTAAATCCAATATATCTGAGAGATCTCTAGTGTCAAAGATCATCTCAGTTAAAATTCCAATCATGGCTAACTAAGAGTGATGCTTCTGGTGAGGCCCCAATGGTGTTGATGGCTTTCTTCTCCCTAGCTTTCATCTGCTGCTGGAGCCCATACTTCCTCTTTGACATGTTAGACAACTTCAACCTCCTTCCAGACACCAAAGAGCGTTTCTATGCCTCTGTGATTATCCAGAACCTGCCTGCCTTGAACAGTGCCATTAACCCCCTCATCTACTGCATCTTCAGCAGCTCCATCTGCTCCCCCTGCAAGTAAGTTGTGCTCTTGATGGTACCAGACACACCAGCGGTTTTCAAATCTAGACCCTGATTCTCATTGTTTTTTTCCCAAAGCCCAACAGCAGGTTATAGAACCCCCATATCATGATAAGGTGCTTAAAGGTTAGGAAGTTCCCACTAGTTTGATGGATTCAAATTCATGCTCAGGGAATGGCAGTGCTGCAGATGTGGAAAAGCTTGATTTTGATGGAAGCTTCCCCACATGAGCAGCCAGGCTATAAACATACTGGGAATGTGATATGGGACATTTTCACTACTTCATAGGTAAATTTTTACACAGTAAGGCTCATAAGACTGAGTGACAGTCTTGATGTCATACCAATTGCTAGTAGCAGAGCTAAAATTCAGTCCCTGACAACCACTGTCATTCTGCTGCTTTTTGTCTATTCTCATCAGGTATGAAGTAAACTCATATGGAGGAAGGAGAAACTCATTGCAGAGTAATAGGATGGTTTAAGGTTTTGCTTAATGGCAGTGGCTGAAGTTCAGACCCTGTTTCTGCAAAGAGAGATGCTGCGACCATCTATATGCTTCCTTTTCTGCATGTGAAAAGTAGGGATAGGGCAGGGTCTACTTTGTGGATGATGTCGCTGTCCACTAGGCACTGGTGAGTGGTGGAGGAAGAGGTCCAGTTATCCTAGCCTAACAAGCATCTGATTTTTAATGACTTTTTAAATTCTGGTCTCTTAACATGTATGCTGTCTTTTAGTCAGGATAAATCATTTTCCTTTATTTCTTTATTCTGACTTTCTCTAGGGTGCGAAGATCACAGGATTCCAGAATGACATACCGAGAGAGAAGCGAGAGGCATGAGATGCAGATCCTCTCCAAACCAGAATTCATCTAAACCCTGCTAGAATAATGCTAGGCTGAGCTCAGCCAGCTCTCCTGGATCTTCACCACCTGTTAGTGTATGTGTATCAATCCTGAGCCAGTTCCTCCTCCTGACTCCTACATCACCTAGCAGATATATGAGGCAAACTTTCTAGTGAGAGCATGCCTCCTGCAATTCATGCACTAGCCAACATGGCCTAAACACCTCTTTGTGTCAGCTAGGAATGATACTTTTCACTTTCTAATGTCTCCTAGACTTCCTTCCCACAGCTCAGAAACTGTAACAGCAGTGCACTGTGTCCTTGTGAATTGATGACACAGGCAAGCAGAAAGATATTAGAGGGCTATCACTATGTCATCTAATTACAATTTTGAAAGTAAGTATAAGACTTAAAAAAGGTTAGACTTCTTTGCACCACTTTTATATTGGAAGTTTAGTGGGTATAGATGAAATGTTAGCCCCCAAAATGCCAAAAAATCACTTTCAGACCCTGCTACTGTATACATCCCCACGTGCAAGAGGAAATGTTGGCAAGATCAAGCTCCCAAGCATTGTGATTTGTGAAAAGGACAGTACCATTTCCTGCAAAACAAGGACACCATGTAGGGATATTCTCACCTAGCAGAAAGATCACCCCAAATAGTAATAAACCCTGACCATGAACTCCAGAGAGAGAGAGCTGAGACCTTGAAATCATAGCTCTTTGGGCCATGTAAAGGTTCTTCCCTTCCCTGTATCAACATTCAAGCCAACCTGAGCTCATTTCACATACCTCAGGGACATGTCTGCCCACTCTTGCTCTCAGAATCTTCTTCAGCTAGGGACTCGGCTTCCTGGCTTTCCCAACATGATGTTCTTGCAAGCTCTTTGCTGTGTGCTGTAGCCTTTGTCTATCTGGCACCTCTGCAAGGAAATGCTGGTGTGGCTTATTTTGACAGGTCTGCAATTCAGTATTTATAAGTATAATTCAAATGAAATGTGACTAAATGTTTTCTAGTCAATTTTTTTCTTCAGATTTTGCCAGAAGTGGAAATGGCATCATTTGACTGTGTGTACATCTCCACCCATGGCCCTATGACGCACGTGAACAGCCTATTTTTAGCTTCTCATACAGTCTTTGACATTGAAATCTCCTTGGCAAAATCCTCCCTTCCAGAGTTGAAACCTTTTCTTGTCCTTTTGGCTGACTGCTGGTTGAGTCGTTAACATGTTCAGTCTATTTTAAAAGCACCCCATTCCTCATTATCTTATCAGCACAAAGACTGCCTGCTTAAGGTCATGGTGGCAAATTTTCCACAAATTTCTTTTTCAGTTTCATCTGACATTAGGGAAAGCATCTCTTTAGGCAGAAATTAGACACTGTACCAACTGTCTTCCAGTTATTATTCCCTATGTTTGAGGAGACAGAATAATCTACCTTTCTATTCCCACAACAGTTTTGAAAGCTACTTTCTTCCTTATCCAATCAGCTAAACTTGAGCAAGCAGAAGTGTTGAGTGGCTGCGAAGTACTTCTCAATATTTCTCTTTAAATCAAGATGTGCCACAGAAGACTCACAGAACTGTTGCTGAAATAGCGGCCTGCATCGGAGCCAATTAACAAGTAGAATCTGGCAGGTGTCCTAGCTAGCAAAACAGGAGGCAGAGGCCCTTGATAGATGCTTTCAATCTCTGTCAAGTTCTGGTCTGCAGGACCTGTCACATGCCTACACCAGCCAAAGATCAATTCTTAAAGTTAAAGAGAGAGTTCAGTGAAGGTTATTTTGCCATCCACAGACTGTGAAGGTAGCCATCGGGAGCCCATGGCTCTAATCCTCACAGGAGCCTGGAGCTCAATAAGGTAATGGTAAGATTGTTGTAGGAAGACACCATCTATGCAGAACTTGCTTTATATTGAGGTAGAGTCTGAAATCTTCAATGGCCTTGTTTTCCAAACTTGGGAAACATGGTTTAAGCATGGTAGTTATTAGTCCTATGACCCTGGATGAATCATGCTGAGTCTGTGGGCATCACTAGTCTATTTCTAACATGGGGGCAAAATAATAGTGGAGCGGAGGATATTGAGGCTTAGAAACTGTAATGGATTAAAGTAGACTTGCAGCGAGTGCTGCTAGAATTCTTTCATTTGAAGACTAACACTTCGGTGAGTCAAAGTTGACTCATGCCTTTTGGAGGTATAAATTTTCTCTGTACCATACAAACTCAGAAACTCATACATCCCAACCAGGAAAGGGTGTGATAGAAAATTAGAATGGAAGCCACAGTGTTGCTGTCTGAAGCCCTTGATGCTCCCACGGGACCAGAAAAGGCAGCAAGGTGGCGTGTAAAATAAAGGTTCATACCTTCCACACCAAGATGTTAAGAAATGTGTGAGCACATTAATACACAGCTTCAAGGACAGGTAAAAGTTTAGGTTAACAGAGCAAGTGTGTTTAATATATTCAGTCACACTACAGAAAATATCTCCGCTTTATTGAACTAAATTCAATACGAATGGCAAAAGATTCTCATCTTTCAGGCCATATTTACAACATAATTTAATTGAGATTTAATTTCATCAAGCAACATCTCCCACAGGTCATCTCACCCCTATACCAAGACACTAATACCTTTTTAATGACTTTTCACTGCAAAAGTTATGAGAATAATGTACTTTTCAACTAATGCAACATACATCTCATACATTCTTTCCAGCTTGATTCTTGACAGCTCTGCATAGAAATATTCAGAAATGTCCTTGTCCATCTCTTCTTCTACATTCACAGTGTGGATCTAAAAAGATTGTAGGCCTTAATCTAATGAGAAAACAGGAAAAACAAAACAATATTTTTTGTAAGGAAATAAAGTAATTCTAGTCATGCGTGTTGATTGATATTTTAGGGAAGCCACACATCTGACAGCCTGAGTCTGGTTTTGTGTTTTGTTGTGTTTCAGTTATCATTTGAGTATAGCTAATTATGTATGCAGCTCTGTTCCTACAACCTGGCAATCTTCACTCTTGTAAAAGGAGATGGCCCTTACCAAGCTGCCAACTTTCCTTCTTGGAGAACTATGAAACAGTCATGCCTCATTTAAGAATTCATTATCCACATCAGGGCTGGACCAGTTAACATTTTAAACATGCAATTCCATCCTCACAGAATGTTTAAATGAGTAGGAGTCTGCTCAGAGACTCCGAGGAAAGGTCCCCCGGGGGGGGGGGGCTATGGGGGTAGCTCAAAGTTGCCAACATAACTGCATTTAAATCTAAAGGTGATTGAACGTAATGGAAGTATTTCAAGTTCATTGAATTACACTAAATGAACATAGAATGCAGATTAGAATTGTACATTGATATATCCAGAATGTACATAAAACTTTCAGGATAATTGCTAAAAGAATAGAAATAATATGCAATTTCCAGACCAAAAAAAAAAAAAAAAAAAAGGGTAATGCTGGATGTGGTGGCACACAGCTGCAAACCCAGCACTTGAGAGACAGAGACAGGGAGACCAGAATTCAAAGCCTCATCTACATAGATCTGGATGCCAGCCCTGTCTGAGAGAAAGCAGGAGGAAGAGAAAGTGAAGGGAGACCATCTCCTTGCCATCTCCCTCTCTGTTCCCCACTTCACCACCTTAGACTTGAAGAGCACAATTTTCTTTTCCAAGTGAGGTCCCGAGCCTTTTTTTTTTTTCTAAAGTGTATCTGGCTTTTTTTACTTAACACAGTAGTTTTTAGGTTCTTCCGTGTTGTTATTAATAACAGGATTTCATCCTTTTTACAATAAGGTTCAGGGAACTAAAACTTATTTATCCATTCATATATCAATGAGCATATCATTTGATTCCACATCTTGGCTACAATGAATACAAGAAATCAGATTATCACTTCTAAACCTTTGCCATTTAGCTGATCGTTATCTGTTAGTTGATTTTTTAAAAAAAAGAAAAAAGAAAAAACAATGTGAAAAAAAAGACAAAAGGAAAAGAGTTCTAGAACAGCTGAGACAGGCAGAGAAAAATATAAGAAAATGATGACTTTTTCACCAAAATTTTACTATTACAATAAATGAAATTAATGTTCCAATTAGTAATAAAACTTGTCATACCAGAGGGTTATTTAATGCAATTGTCTATTCTTTGTAAAAAAAAAAAATTAAAATGAAATAAATTGCCTAAATAGGAGTCAACAAATTTGAAAATGAAAGGATGAGGCAGGTAGTCCTACTTGATTCACACAGACTAAGCAAAAATTACAGCTAACAATAGGCAAAGCCAGTCAGAGATTCCTCAGAATAACATGTGTTTTGTTTGAATTAGATGAAAAATAATTTTGAATTTCTCTACATTTAAAAACACAGCCTCAGTCTGCATGCTTTTGTGCTACCAGAAATAAGAGAAAATGGGATGCAAACTACACAACTATAGTGAAGAATTTTATCTCACTTAATTGCAATAATTACAAGCAGACAAAACTCAAGAATAAGCTGGATACACCACCAACCCTTCCACTTGCCTGAGTACCACATATCGCGTGCCTGCCTTCAGGTTATCCTTCCAGTGCTTTCCCTTTAGGTAGGGACCACAGACTCACACCACCAACTTGGCCACCATCTCTAGGCAGGAACCCTACACTATTGACCTCCCTAACCACACCTATCGTGTGACTTGAAGGCTACATTTTTCTAAACAGAGATGTTGAACTCATTTGACCATTCATCTCTTTATCCAGTCTTCCACTCACCCACTCTAGGTCAGAACCCTACACTCACACTGTCTACCCAATCTCCCCTCATAGCCTGCTAGAGTAGCACACATTTTCACCTATCTTTTGGCAACCACCTCCAGCCTCCACTCTCTATTTATGGAGCCTAGACTCACACCAACAACTCCACTGCAAAACTCAGCTCAATCTCTGACTGCCCTTCTCCAGGTACAGATCCTAAGATCACACTGCCAACTATACTGTCTCCCACTGCCTGAAGCAGAGTCAAGATTATCTTCCCTAGACTCCTGAAGACTGGTTGTAAGAATAGTCTAGCTCTATAGAAGGTCTGCTCCTAGGCTTAGAAACTTCGTGTGGTTGGAGCTGAGTTGTGACTACTTCTCATATCCCATTCCAAAATCAACAGTAACTTGACTCAAAACTAATGTCCAACACCTACTTACCTGGTCTCCACACTAGCAACAAGTGGTAATAGAAAACAGATCCAAATACCAACTTAACAAAGGAGAAAAAATTTTCACACAAAAAACACTACTACCAACCTATCACCAGATATTTAATTTCTAAAACACAAACATGAGTAATAAAGATAATAGGTCTCCACCAAAGTGTAGTGCTTCCAGGGTGTTATTTCTAGAGAAAGTGACTTTCACATTATATAAGGCAATGATTTCAAAATAGCAAGAATAACCATGATCATAGATATCAATG
Source organism: Rhynchomys soricoides (assembly GCA_019843965.1). NCBI lineage: Eukaryota > Metazoa > Chordata > Mammalia > Rodentia > Muridae > Rhynchomys > Rhynchomys soricoides. The sequence goes on from JADRCH010000163.1 coordinate 3,824,949, forward strand.
AATGGTGAACAAACGCCAGAAGGGAGACAACAAAACACAACAACAGTTGACTGAAATAATGAAAAATAAAAAAAAAAATTCTAGGCACCAAAAACATCAAATAAAATAAAACTCTAAGTAAAAAATCAGAAATTCAAATAAAAAATTAGAGGAAAGCTTCACCAATGGACTTGATAAGTAGAAGAGAGAATATCAGGTCTGGAAGACAAAGTACATGAATTGGATCACACAATTAAAGAAAAGGTAGAATAACACTGCTCCAAATGTTCAGAATTCAGGCACTCTGAAACACTATGAGAATACAAACCTAATTAAAAATATAGAAGAGTTCTCACTCAAAAGCAAAACTCAAAAGCACAGCAAAATCACAGAGGAAAACATCCAAATCTATGGAAAGAAGTGCAATCAATTTCCAAGAGGCATACAGAACACCAAATAAAATGAGAAGAGAAACACTGCACATCATTATAATAGTCAAAACACTAAATGTATGGAAGAAAGAAAAGATATTGAAAGGTTCAAGGCAAAAAGATCATGCCAAGCATAAAGGCAGACCCATCAGAATGACAGCTGGTTTTCACTGAACAAGATGATGAAAGGCTGAAAACCCCGAGATACATGTTCTACAACTGTGGTTCTTAACCTTCCCAAGCTGTGACCTTTAAGCACAGTTCTTCATGTTGTAGTGACTCCCAACCTTAAAACTATCTTCATCACTATTTCATAACTCTAATTTTGTTTCTGTTATGAATTATCATGAAAATATCTGATATGCAGTATATCTGCTATACAACCCCCAGGAAGGGCTTGTTTGACCTACTGTGAAAGGGTCGTCACCCACAAGTTGAGAATGACATCTGTGATGATTGAAAACCAAAGAAAATATTTTCAGGATAAAATCAGATTCAAGGAATGTATGACTTCTAAGCTAGAGGTTGCAAGAAGAGGTGCTAATGTCTAATGAGAAGGATAAATGTACTCAAGATAGCTCAGGAAACAAACAAATGGCTCCAGAACACTGAACAAAAAGAGAGCCAGTAAAATTCCACAAAAGCAACAAGAATCAGTATGCATTGTCCAGCAATATTCCTTACTATGACTGGTCCCGGCTCCCTAATAGAGACACAGTTGGATCATAAAACAGAATCCATCTTTTTGTGGCCTCCAAGAAACACCTTAAAATGAAGAAAGAGATTACCTTAGGGTTAAAGGATGAAAAACACTGTTCTAAGCAAGTGGAATTAATAGTCAAGTATAGATATTCTAATATCACACACACACACACACACACACACGCATGCACAAGACTTCAACACATAATAATCAGAAAAGATATGGGGGGATACCTTATAATCATTAAAGAAAAATACCCACCAAAAAGAAATTACAATTCCAAATTTATATTCATCAGGCAGAAAAGCACTAACTTTCAAAAAACTACCATCAGACTTAGAACCCAATATAGTGGTAATACATGATATTAGACAAGCCATCCAGAAAAGAATTAACAGAGACTCATAAATCATAAATTAACATGACCTCATAAATCAAATAAATCTAAGAGCCATCTATCTAACACTAAAGAATACACATTCTTCTCAACAGCCCATGGAACCTTCTCCAAAATAAGCCACATACCAAGACACAAAGAAAGTCTCAACAAATGAGAACATATTCTGCATTCTATCTGATAATAATCAAATAAACAGGGGCATAAATAACAATAAAACCCACAGAAAGTGTACAAAGTCTAGTTTTCCCCGTAACACTCTATAGTTGCAGATCCTATTTCCTCTCCTTCTTTCCCTGGTTCTTTGCTAGCTTCTTGACCCACTTGGATATTCATATTGAAATACACATATCTAAAGTTTAAAAGCTAACACACACATAAGAGAAAACATGTAATATCTGTCTCTCAGGATGTTTATTTCTAGCTTCATCCACATACATACAAATCTAGTTTCCTTTTTCATAAGGGCTGAATAATACTCTATTGTGCATGAACTCACAGAGACTGTAGCAGCATGCACGAGTCCTGAACAGGTTCAAAACCAGACAAAACTCTAGCAATGAGAAAGGAAAATGACAAAAGCTCCATGCCTACACTAAGAATACTCCAAGGGGTTATTTGCAGTTGATACCTGTTGGGAAAGGGAGAATCAGTTTTAATCCAATTAGATGTCACTGGCAGGCTCCATTCCCAGGGGTATTTGGCCAACACAGAAAGAACTCCATGGCTGGTTTTTTGTTTGGTTTTGCTTTGATTTTTATGCTTTGTTTCATTTGGGTACTTTTTTTTTTTTTTCTTTTTTGGTTTTGCTGGTTTTGTTCATTTGTTTTGATTTTTGTTTTTTAGGGGCATTATTGAAATGGAGAGAAAAAACATATAAAGTTAGTGGGTAGGGAGGTGGGAGGAGTTTGGAGAAGGAAAAATATTAGCAAAATATATTGTATAAAATTTTTAAATAAAAATAGCAAAAAAAGAAAGTACATAAATTCATTCCTGAATGACAATGTACTGGAGGGGAAAAAAATCAAGATCATTTTTTTAATTCTAGAATTGAATGAAAATGAAAATATCATGTACCAAAATTTATGGGACACAATGAAGGCTATTCTAACATGAATTTATATCACTGGGTGCCTATAATAAAAAAAGAAATTAGAGATATCTTGAGAAACTGACCTAATGATGCAACTATAGCTCAATAATGTCTTAATGATGCACCTAAAAGACTTAGATTAACAAGAAAAAACAACTCCCCCAAAGACAGATAGGAAGAAAATAATCAAAATCAGAGATTAGATTAATGAATTGAAAATTAAAAAAAATAAATACAGAGAGTCAATAAGACAAAAAGTTGGTTCTTAGTAAAGATTAACAAGAATGAACAAATTATTAGGTAAGTAAATCAAAGGAAAGGAAGAGGGGATCCAAATTAATAAAAGATGAAAGGGGAATCATTTAAGAAGACACTAAGGAAAGCCATAAGGACATTCTTTAAAAATGTATATGCCACCAAAACTAAAAAGTTAAAAGTCTTGAAGGGATTTCTAGATATATAAAATGTAGAAAAGTTTAATTGTTGTGAAGGAAATAATTTAAATATACCCTTAACATTGAATAAGATAAAAACAATAATTAAAAGCCTCCCAAGTAAAAACGTCCAAAGCCAGATGGATTCAATGTAAAATTGTACCAGACCTTCAAAGAAGAACTACCACAAACACTTCTCAAACGATTTTGCAAAATATAAAATGAACATTTTCAAATTCTTTTTATGAAGCCAGTATCAAACTAATACCAAAACCAAGATCCAACAAGAAAATAAAGTTATAGGCTAATAATTCTGAATAGCACAGTCGCAAAAATGTAAATAAAATACTTAGAAGCCATATTCAAGGAAACATCAAAAGCATCATGTATCACAATCAAGTCAGCTTCATCTCAGACATGCAAGGATTGTTCAACGTATGTAACACAATAGGTGTAGAACACCACAGAATAAACTAGGACAGTCTATTTATGGCACCACACAATCAGTCTATTAATCACATTATGTGTACAAAAGTCCTTTAGCAAAACCCAACATCTACTCATGATAAAAGTCCTAGAGAATTTAAGGAAATAGGGTATCTATCTCAACAAAATAAAGACAATATACAGAGTCACTTGACTTTTTTACAAAGTGGCCAACAATACACATTTGAGGAAAGACTTCTTCAATAAATGGTGCTAGTCAAATTGGATTGCTACATATGGAAGAATGAAACCACATTCTTATTTCTTATCCTGCATAAAATTCTATCCTAAATGGACCAAGACCTTCAATATAAGAGATAATGCCTTGAATCTTATTAAAAAGAAAAAGGGAAAGAAAAGAAAAAAATCTAGGTTATAAACTTAAACTCATTGATACAAAGAATGATTTTCTATGGGACCCAGGGAGTATAAGCATCAAGACTAACAATAATCCATTAATCATGATATTAGAAAGCTTCTGTACAAGAAAGAACACTGTTATTTCAGGAAAAAGGCAGACTACTGAACGGGGAAAAGTCTTTACCAACTGTACATTTGGAATAGAGTTTTCTAGAATATACAAAGAATTTAACTCTAAACATCAGAAAACAAACAACCCATTTAAAAATTGGGACATAAAACTAAACAGAGTCCTCAAAATGAAATATAAATGAGAAATATGGGTTTTTTGATATCCAACATCATTTGCCATCAGAGAAATGCAAAGTAAAACTACTTTGAGATTTCACCTTACCCTGTTCAAATTGGATAAGATTTAAAAAAAAAACAAAACTAAATGACAACAGGTACTGGCCTAAGTGTGGGGGAATGGGAATATTTATTCACTGCTGATGAGATTGCCAACTGTTACAGCCAGGAAACCAGTGCCAGCTGGAAATCAATGTTGAGGTTCCTTCAAAAGCTATAGACCTACCACATAATCCAGCTATGTTCATGGTCTCTATATCCTGTTATAGAGATATCTGCTCATCCATATTTGCTGCTTCTCTATTCACAACCACCAGAAAATGGAAATAACTCAGATTTCCATCAATGAATGAATGGATGAAAATGTTGTATCTTTACACAATATATATGATTTAGCTCTCAAAAAATGAAATTATGAAACTCACAGGTGAATGGATAGAGTTGAATTTAGTAAATAATAATTCTGAAAGAGGCAACCAGACACAAAAGGATAAACATTGCATATTGCTTGTTTTCTACCATTTGTGCGTGTTAGTTATGAATCTCCCGACATATGTTTTTCATTTAAAATACCCACATAGGCCTAGGAATTTTTTAAGTGCCATGGTTTTCAAAGGAAGGAAAACAGGACAGAGTGGCCTAAAAGATTAAAGGACATAATGAAATGGGAAGGGTTAAATTGGGGTAGGCAGGGGGAAAGCCTGGGCTATGGAAAGCAAAAACTATCCAAAAAGACCTCTCAAAAAATTGTGGAGGGTCTCCCGCAGCCAGAAGAAAGACACCCAAGCCCCTCTCCCAGGTATCACCTCAATGGGTGAAAGTGTGAGGGAGAGATGGGCATGGTGGAGTTCATGGTGAAGAAATGAAAGGGAAAGAGAAGTTGAGGGTCTTGTACACTGTGAGGAAAGGTAGAACAAGAGACTCCACAGTAGTGCGAAACAGGCACATATGAAGAGGCCATGGTGAGGTCCTGGCCTGAGCTGTAGCCAAGGACCATGTCTGATTCTGTGGTCTTGCTGCAGTGTCAATGTCTGTGACTTGAATTACCACCAAAGGCCAAGGAGATGTCCGTGGTATGGACTGCCACTAGAGACCATGTGGATGTCTGAAGACCATGCTGCCACAGAGGGTGGGGTAGGATGTTGATCTGATTTACCTGTGCTGACATCTGAGGCCATGGGGACATCAGGCCCATTCTGCTGGGTCTGTGACCCTATGGCAGTTGGGGTCTGTGTTGATGTCCCTGGCCCATGTTACCAACAAAGACAATGCAGATGTCCCTTGTCTGGTCTGCTGCCTAAAGCACTGTGCTGAGCTAACCCCACCTCTCACCAGCCACCACACTCTGGAGAACTGTCCCTTTCCCTCACCAGCTGCAACATTTGGAAGAATAACCAATGCACATTTCCTGGGAAACAAAGTAGAACTGGCCCTGGTAGCAAAGGTGCCGGTGAGCCAGCCCAAGGGCTTGAGAGAATCAGAGTTGACCCTGACTCTTGCCAGCTAAGGCAATGGATGAGCTAGCCTGGGCAGTGCTAGAGAATTCATACACAGAGAAACCATGTCTCAATAAACAAACAAACTAAACCATATAAAAACCTACTATAGAACTCTCCCTCTCTCTCTCTCTCTCTCTCTCTCTCTCTCTCTCTCTCTCTCTCTC